>APFE030140542.1:0-18548 GCA_000404065.3 Pinus taeda | reverse complement strand
TTTCTCTATAATTTGCCACCGAGGTGTATATTGCAATTTTGCAATTGGTTTGGTAATCCCTCTGTCTAGATTTCCAGAGTAGTCACTTTCATTCCTTTTCGACTCCTTAAAGAAAAGGTCCATCTGAGCACTTGTCACTTTAGGCTCATTAAAAATCAAAGGCGACTAGAGTCACCTTTAGCTTTTTCTCGATTCTTAAAAATTGAAAAAGCAAGTTGTGTCAGAGCGTTATAAAATTTATTTAATTCGGAATAACAACATTGTTCCCTCGTTGGTCTTAGGTTGAGATAATGGAGTCCACCAATCAAGGATTTCCCCTTGGGGGAAATCCTAGTCCTTTCTCTTCTTGGGGAGATATAGGTGCTCCATGCATGGCTACATTGTCTCTTCCAGGACTCATAATTGACCTGCCAGTATGGCTATTCTCCACCTCTGTCGTTCAAAACACCGTAATTCCTCAGCGATCAAATCAGCAACCAGATGATACTGGACTTTCTCCCCGACATTCTACTTCATTCATTTCTCCCTCTCCTTCTTCCTCTTTGCTTGGTGAAACTAGTGATAGTAAAAATCAAGTAGCTGAGAAGAAGAAGAAAGGGAAGGAGAAGAAGAAGAAGAAGAAGCTAGCCATGCAAGGGGGCAACCATGCATCATCTAGCAAAAATCCACACACTGCACCTTCCAAACCCAAATCTCCATGTGTCATTTGCAAAGGAAACCACTATCATCGAGATTTTCCTTGCATCACACAAATCTTGAGAGACTGGTCTCCCCACTTGCATAATCCGGTGTCTTCAACCTTTGTTGATCATGTTGAGAGTACATCATCAACTAGTGAAAATGAAGTCAATGGAAAAAAAGGAAGATCTAAATTTCCTTGTAGTTTGTCTGAAGGCGATCCTGCCCTCCACTGTTGTCCTTTTTTGGATGAAGCTAAAAGAGTCTTGGATAACCTTCCTACTTCACCGCATCGACTTCCACCTGGATACATGAAACTCTTGCCAATTCCATCGCTAGTTGAAAATCCGACTGACATACCTCTGTTGTCGGTCGAAACGCCTATCATTAGAGATAAACCCTCTGAGTCTACACCGAACCAAAGTCAATAGGTTGAGATGGCAGTCAACCCAGTCTTGTCTTCAGAAGGTCCACCTTCAAATGATACAGTCTCCAAAGATAATGAGAGCGACACTGTTCATATTCTTTTTCCTAACACAGATTCTGATGAACATTGGGGCAATCTACCCATTCCTCTACCACAGGAGGGAAGTTCCCCATTTCAAGAGATTCATCCGGTCGTTTATTTGGTCCCTCCTCCAAGCAATCTAGTCATTTCCTTTGATTGGAATCTACTAGCAGGACCCTACCTTCCATCTAATGTACCATTCTGAATCATAGTACAAGCCTACAGAGTGATCATGGCTGGCACTATCATAGATGAAGGGGCTTTTGTGAGTATCTTTTCCTCAACTTCTTGGAAAGCGCTTGGTTCGCCATCGCTTCTGCCTGAGATTTGAAATTTGTCAGGCTTCAATAAAGGAACCAGTCGACCGTTAGGAATCCTTCCAAATTTGTGTATAACTTTGAGAAGGAAAATTGTTCATTTGAACGTTATGGTAGTCCAAGGTACACTAGATTACAATCTACTCCTTGGGTGTGACTACATTTACAGCATGGGATCTATTGTTTCCTCACTCTTTCAGGTGATGTGTTTCCCGTATGAAGGCAGAATGGTACAACTTGTTGACCAGCTTTCGTTCCCAGGTTCAAACACGGCTACTAGTCAAATGCCATCCCTGAATGATCTCTTTTTACAAGGAATGTCTCATCAACCTCTAGTCCATCCACCTAATGACCGCGAGTGATTCGGTGAATGTGACAAAACCTAGGGGGCATGCACCCTGGTTTGCTTCGGTAGGCGAACCCAGATAAAAGATAGATTTCCTCGTAGGATATATGACCAGTCTGACACACCCGTCCGTTTAGGATATGGGATTAATCTGGAAAAATATTTCCTCCTCGTAGGTTATATGATTGGTTTGACAAACCCATCCATATAGGATATGGGATCAGTCCGAAACAGGATCTCCTTGAAGGTTATGTGATTGGAAGCTCACACCATTCACCTTTGTCTATTTCAATGGACAAAGCCAAGGAAGTGTTTTTTCTGCTACACAGACGAAACAATCTTTCTTTAATGCAAGGACTTCCATATGGTAACTTGGAAACTCTACTTTTCTTTATACCTGGGGGCATGCAAACCTTTTTTACGCAAGTGAAAAGTGACCAACGTAACTCTAACCCCGTAGTATTTTACTAACTTCAACTGCTTAGGTTAGGTGATTGGTCTGATCCACCATTCACCTTTATCGGTAGCCCAGCAAAGCAAAGGCAATTTTTTTTACGAAACTATCCTACCTAACCTCAACAGTTCATTAACCTTAGTATAGTAGTTGGTCTTTCCTAGCTTGCATACAAAAGGCAACTGAGCAAAGTTTCGCACGGGGCAAGCTCATTAAAAAATGAACTTACTAATAAGAGACATCCTTGAAGATGACTGGTACGAGAAATGTTTCCGCAAAGTTCAAGCTCGTTAAAAAATAAACCTAGCATTAAGCATAGTTTCTAAAGATTCAAGCTCATTAAAAAATGAATCCATCTTTAGTAAACAACCTTTGTAATCGCATTGCTATCAGCTTTTGAGCCTTGGTCGTGTTCTTACCGTCACCTCCACTTTTTAGCCGATCATATGCCTCCACTTGATTTTTTACCCTTTTGAGGAACAACTACGATGATTGATTCTACTAGCCACCCTCATTTCACTGCCGTGTTTGAGAAGTTCCAAACTTACCTAAAACTAGTTGCTACTCGGATACATCACTCGTTCCTAAAAAACGAGTCTATTTTAAGCTCTTTTTAGACTCATAAAATATGAAAATATTGCCAAGCTACTGGCCTTTCCAGCTCGTTTAAGTAAAAGGAAGCGCCATCCCTCCTCTATATTTTAATCTTTTTGGACCTAAGGGATCATTACACAAAAGATCGAGTGCTTGTCTTGTTCAGCTCGCTAAATCTATCAAAAATTCATCCCTTTTGTATTATTTTATACCTTTTCAGACTTAAGGGATTATACCATGAAAAAGGACTACTGGAGTTTCCTTTTTGTCCCTTTTTAAACTCTCTAAACATGAAAAGGACCGAGTTATCCTTGTCATTAAACTCGTTAAAACAATAGCGACAAATTCGTCCAGACGAGTCAGAGTTTCCTTTTCGTCCTTTTTCAAACTCCCTAAACATGAAAAAAGACCATGTTATCCTTGTCGGTAAACTCGTTAAAGCAATAGCGACAAACTTGTCCACCTAGACAAGAACGAGTTTCACTGTTGCTAGACTCGTTAAAACATAGCGACAGGTTTGCCTGAATTGGGCAAATTATAGAACAAGCATATGTTATCCTCCTCAAGATTGACAAAAATAAAGAGGTACTAGTCAGCAATTACTGGGGAAAAAGGGAAGAAAACTTGAAAAATTTATGGTAGCAGGCTGCTCTTGAACATGACACTTTCACTCCATCTCCGTGATCAAGTTGGGTTGGGTTATTCTGTTCACTGGTCGTCTCACCATTGGTCTTTCACACCATCCATCTTTTGGGTTTAACGCTACCAATTCATCTCAGTGTCGCCAATATGTTCAAGAGAAGTCATTCAGTCGAGAATTCACCATCCAGTTGATGTCTCATCCACTGCAATACCTTCAACCTTCATTTTTCATGACTGCCATTCCTGAACCTTTTGTCGTCAGATCATTTTCACGTCCAGAAAATCATTTGCTTCGTTTCATGTCGTAGATGTGGGATACATCAAGGCCCTCCTACGATGAGTCACTTCTTTTCTACATCAGCTCATTATCCAAGAAGTTGACTTAGAAACAACCCTTTCAGTGCTTTGAAGCTTGCATGCCTCAATGGCAAGTTTCTTACTTCCAGCGACAGGTTGACATCAATGGCCTTCGACCGAAAGATTTTGCGTGGTGTTTGATATCAGATCATATATTCACACCACGTGGATTGTACTGTAGTACCTTGAGGGTCATCATCATTATCGGTGATTCCTCTCGCGTCTGTTAATAGCTCACATTATTGGCTGGTAATCAGGCGATGTCTTTCCATGTTCGACTTCAGAACATATTTTCACATTGATTGACTTGTACATCGGGAAAATATTGAACGAGTTTGAAGACCCCGGATCTAGTTTCATCCATCCGGGCTGTAATATATTCAGGGGTATAAAGACATCAAATGTACAAAGCTGTTGCACAGATGGCCATCCAAACCAAGGATGATGACTCTACATATGAAGAATCACCAGTTTGCATCTGCCGACGACTATATAATCTATGTACATGAAATGAGTTTATAAAGCCGAGCATAGGAATGCCCACCTTAGCTAGATCATGAAAATTATATTATAATGATGTATTGTATTGTATCTTATACAGGTCACCTTCCAGTTTCGAAATCTCAGATCCTCATGATAAAGCATTTCACATGACATCAAAGATTTATGACTTCATGCTTTAGGGGACAACTGTTATAGACATATTTGGGCACTTCAATCCCAATCTTATATGTCAATAAACTAGGGCTCTTTAACCCCTAAAAGAGTTGTTTCATACCCTAAAAGAACATGGTCATCTGATTACATCATTCCCCAAAAGTTCCACCTGAAAAACCATCCAAAAATGGCCTAAACTGGACCATATTGACTTCTACACTAGCCAGGTGTGATGCATACTGATCCACTGTCAGGGTGCGATGCATACTGACTTCTACACTAGCCAGGTGTGATGCATACTGATGAGGCCTTCTATAGGGTGCCATGAGCGAGGATGGCCAAATGTCCGAGATAGTTTGCTAAGTGGATGCTCATGGGATCTTCTAGAAACTTCTCCTCTGACACTTGCCTCTCTGAATTCGCCCAAGGATGAGTAAGAGATATAAACTTCAGTTATCTCCCCTCTTGTGGAACCAAATGTAACAAGTGGAATGACACTAATCAAACCCCAAACATGACTCACACCCTTTCACACATCTATAAATGGATCCCTAATCTAAGAGATCCAGAGGCTTGAATATTGTGAATTGCAAGTAAGTGCTGATAGTTTGAGGAAAGAGCATTGTATTGTTGGTGTGATATTGATATTTCATGAGGTGAAGAGGGCTTGATGCCGGGAGGATGATGCTGGATCAGACAACTGGGTTGTAATTATCCCTTCTATTTAATAAATTTCTTCGAGTTTTCTTCCATATAACTGTGCAATTGTGAATGTTATTATTTGTGAATACCATTGTATGTTCATTATATTTATGATTCCGTAATGATTATGATATAATAGATCAAGATGCTTTGATGGTTCTTCCTTACTGTGTTTCTACAGGTACTCTCCAAGCGGGATATGTACGGAGAGGAGTTGCAAGTTCTGTCAAGGGGGAGAGAGATCAAACAAGGAGTTAAGTGGAAGATCCAGGTTGGTTCCTTTGTCTTTCTCTTATCTATTATACATAGAAGAAATTAGGGATTTCTTTAAACTGTTGATTCTAGGATAGCTACCAAACCTAGAGGGCTAGTCGCTCGAAAAGACACTAGTTTTCCCAGAAACACTCTTGCTAGTAACTTTTGAGATGTGGTGATAAACAATGAATGGTGTTATGTACCTGCTGTACCACTATCTCTGAATCACCTACCACTTTGAGCATGACCACATTGAGGCTGATGGATTTTTGCAAGCCCAACATGAGTGCTTCGTATTCAACAACGTTGTTCATGCACTTGAACTCCAAGTGAACCAAGATTAGATTTTCCCTGTAGTTTGGGTCGATCAAGACACACCCAGATCTTGAGCCATCCTATGCCTTTGATTCGTCAAAGTACATGGTCCACTACTCATCTGTACACGGACTGTTCGACGTGTTTGAACTACTGCTACTGTTTTTTCTACTGCTACTGCTACTATTGGTACAATGTACTATACATGCTTCATTCACATCAATTTTGGAAGGAAGGAGACCTAAATGTGTGTATGAAGAGGTTGGAGCTGGCTGTGTAGGATAACACCCCAGTGTTGTTTCTAGGAGGCAGTTTCCAAACATGAATTTTGCGAAGGCCAATGGGCAATTTTCGCCAATAATGGGAGTGAAATTGCACCTCATATACCTCTCGAATAACACTAGGATTTGATTGTTTTTACCCTTGTATGGAAGCCACATGTTTGACTAGTCTGTAGAAAAATATACGTTCATCTTACTGGACCAGTCCCTGCTGAGTAGTAAGCCATATTCTTCTGGTATGTCCACAACAACAATGTTGATGCATTGGTAAACTCGACTGTCAGGAGATAGTCAAATGATCACATCTCGAAGTTCACCAATGGCTAGTAGAAATTCTTGATCAAGTTGGATGATTTTCACAGATGTCTTGCTCCATTGTGCATTGATCGTTTTGGAAATGGAGAGCGGCATGACGTTGTTTGCCACGTGAGAATCAACCAAGCAGTTGTGAACATTACTGTTGAAAATTTCAAATGAGAGTAGGAATGGAGGGAAACCTGAGTTTTCTTCTTCCATCTGGAGTGTGTTTAGCATAGTTGAAATTGATCCGGGAGGTGTGCTTGCTCCCTTGCTGGTGGAGGTTGTGTTGTCCATTGCTGTCTATCCTAGTGTGCACAAGAGGATGTCCTGCTGACTCTGGATCTTAGCTAACTTGAACAAACTGATTTTCACGTGAGTTTTCTTCATTTCATCCACAATGTTGTAATCGAGAGGGGGGAGACTCACCAAGGTGTCTGAGGTAATATTGATGTTCATGTTGTCCAGCGGAGTATTCTACAGTTTGTTGCTCATGGACGTACTCTTGTCTGCCATTGTCTTCCTAGGCTTGCTTTGTGTCTTCTACTTTGGGACGGTTGGTGGATCAACCTTCCTCATCAGTAGTCTCATATTTTCTTGTGCTTCCCCAATTGTAAGGGGAGCCCCTTTACTCCTAAGATTGTAATGGTCATTTTGCTTTTGGGGCTGTTTATTAGTGTTCATCTTCAGTGCTACTTATGAGCACTGATACATGTTTACCACATGCCCAGAACTTGATGCCTCATCAGGTGCAACATCTTCATCATTATCCGTATCTCTCGGATGTTCCTGCATACTGTTTTCCATGTCAAATGTGCGACTGCATATAGAGCCCGCAAATTGCTTCCAATCTGAACAAGGATTCTCTGGGTGACCGTCTTCATGAAATGAACAAAATTCAAGATTTGTGCACAGATCGAGATGGAACACAGAGCTCTGCGCAATTTTTGTAGGGAGACATTGCTGCCTAATGACATGCTTCCTTGTCTTTGTATGGGTGGATGGTTTCTTGCAGGCATGTCCATTCTCCATTGTTTAATCTCAGACACTTTTGTTGTCAATTTCTTGATGAGGTGAGTGAGGGTTTCAATATCATTTATTTCCTTGTCTCTACCTTTGCTCGCCACCGCCTGGGACTTCTTGCTCGCGTCTCTGGATCCTTTTCTAGTTCATCATCATTGATGACTCCAATCGCGTGAAGATCTTTCTCAACAACAATAGCCTCTTCAAAGTTTTCCAGTAATGTTGGTTTCGTAGCTCGCTTGACGAACTGCACAATGTCGGTCGGTAATGCGAATGTGTAGTAATCAATAGTGATGGAGTCATGAGGTTTTGTGTCTACTGCAAACTTGTTCAATATGTGTGTAAACCATTTATTGAAGTCTTTTACCTTTTCTTTCCCCTCCATCTCTAGGCTTCCCAATTATTTGAGTAACATGGATGGGGTCTTGTCATCAACAAATTTTTCAAGAAACATGCGTTTGAATGTACCCCAGTTCTGGATGGAGTTAGCCAGAAGGTGGTGATACCATGTAGTTGCACGACCGTCCAAGGTACATGGAAACAATATACGTGGTACATTGTCGTATCGTACTTCAAGGGTATGCAACTATAGGTAGAAGTTGTCTAAATGGTCTTCTTCCTTCACTCTATTGTTAGGGTTGAACTTGATGTTCATTCTCTCTGCCCTCTTTAGCATCTTGTGCAAAGCACCCCAGAGAGCCAATGGTCCCTGAGTCATCCATTCTAGATTTTGGTCAGCCATCTCTTCTTCTTCTTCATCCTCCTCCTCTTCAGAATTTTACAGTTCCAGCTCTGAGTTTGTTGGTTCGTCTCCGCCTCCACCTCCTCTAATGTCTTCCTCTCTACCTCTTGTACCGGAGTTTGAGCCCAATATTACGAGGGTGTCTCTTTCTCCTTGTCAGAATATCTAATGCTCCTCTCCGTCTTCAACAACTTCTACCAGACCTTCAAGTGTGGCAGGAAATGCTTCTTCCACTGATGATATAACAACTCCTCTTGGAGTGGTTTTTTGCTTCCTTAATGCGTATGGAAGATGTTGCATTCTTGGGATCAGTCGGACTGCTTTCGCGAGCTGGTGGGTGATGGCATAGACAGAGCGAAGGTGATGAAATGGAATTTCATGTTCAGTCCTGGGAGGTGAGAAGTAACCAACTACAGAGTCGTGCATGGGTGAGGGAGAGTGTGAGTTACTTCCTTGACCAGATGGTTGATGAGTGAGTGTGAGAGGATGTTCAGCCATAAACAACTCGTGGCCCTCCTTCTAGCGCCAGAAATGTTGATGGTGCTGGACCTGCCAACATTCAGGGGATCGCCCCAGTATGAAGTCCCAACTAGACTTCACACCATTTGATGTGGGAGTCCCATCTAGTATGATGGCCTAGTTGCCATTATCCTAAATTTTTTCCTTAGCTCTTGCTTGTCAGCATAGGATAGTGGTATGCTTTTTCTTCGAGTAGTTATGTTTACGTGCTTGGTGATTAATAGTGTTACTTGTGTCAAGGTTCTTTCACTAGAGAGAGGAAGGGTGGGAGTGAGTCCCAATTCGGATGGGAGGAAACCCAATTCTGTTAGAAACACAAAACACAATAGGGCATGCACAACTTCCAGAGGACAAATCCACACAGATGTAGTAGTCACAACACATAAGGGAAGATAGCATGTACAACACTCAGCAGGAGATCCGCGTGAGTGCAATGATCGTTATAGCAATTTTACGTGAAAGGTTCTGTCTCATGTCTGGGAGGTGACCAACTCGAGGTAAGACACCGTTAACAACATATACAACATATTTTAATTAATATATATGTATCAAAACAGTTGAATGAATCCAAGTGTTAAACACATGTTAAGGCAACATGCATTATAAGTGTTCAAGATGAATCTTACAAACAGTTACAACACGTGTGAAAAAGTGCTGGCTTGTTAGAAGGCTTCTGAATTAAGAGAAAGTTCGAAGACACATCGATACACCATACATTACTAACCTCGTGGGTGGGGTGTTGGAGCTACTATTTACTCCTTAAACAAAATATTACAAACTTTGAAGGCTATGTGGGAGGAGCCAAGGTGAAAATTCCTTTGCATGTACAAATGAGGGGGTATCTATAGCCAAGGGTGAAACTGACCCTTATGGTTGTGCAACTTCGCTCATGATTCTTTGAATTCCATGACCTTTAAACTTTACGTGACTCTTCATATGACAAGTGGGTCTCTTGGACTTCCACGTTACATTACATTGATTGACAGTATGGTCCATAGTAGATATGTGGATGACATGACTCATGAGAAGAATTGACATGACAATGCTGGTACATTTGTGGTGCTGCTGGTGTGCATGTCGAGCTGTAGTGTTGCTGGGTGATGGATGTCCTCATGATGTGTCACAGCTTCACCTCCGCATGGAAAGGTGCGCAGAGTCTTCAATGGTCGTTGGGTTCTCTTGATGTTTCATTCACACGTTGATCCTTTCTTACATGTTATCATTCTTGATAGATTCATTTGTTCATGAAAAGTGCATGTTCATCCCTTCGTCCATCCGCGAACACATCTTTCCATGTTCGTTTGTCCATCCATGAACACATCTTTGCATGACCGTCTGTTTGTGAGCACATCTCTTTGCATACAACATTTGTTTGTTCGTTCACAAACAGGTCCTCTTGCATGTACTTCCCTTTTCCATCCCATCCTTTGTCTTGCCATGTTTGTTTGTGTACCTGTATTTGCAGTCACTCATGACGTGACGACATCAAATCCATAAACCTCCTAGTCTACCATGGTGCATGATCGTTTAGGATGAAGGCCACTGGGAGAGAAGACAAGGTTATGAAATTGCACAAGGCAATCTTCGAGCTGGGATGGAGGCTCCAAGCACTATTGGTGAAAACTGTGCAGAAGTCACTGGGAGATGGTGATAGGCAATCCAGATAGACAGTGATTGTTTGTAGAGTCTAGCTTGATGGGAGGAAAAATCTGCGTAATTTTTGGGAGGAGTAGTTTGGGCTGCAGGAAGGCTGGGCAGACAAAATCTGTGCAATTTCTGGAAGGAAAGAGCAGTGGGAGCCTGACAGCAAAAACCACGCAATTCCTGGAGGGAACTGGTAGCAGGCTGCCAAGAGCTTGGAAGCAAAAACTGCGCAATTCTTGGAGGGAACTAGCAGTGGGATGCTGGGAGCTGCTTTCGTGAAAAACTATGATGATGTTGGGAGGCTGGCATGCTGGTCACCTCTGTGAAGTTTCTGAGTTGATTGGACTGTTGGACAACATAGGGCTTGCTCAT
The DNA here is from genome assembly GCA_000404065.3 of Pinus taeda. Taxonomy (NCBI): domain Eukaryota; kingdom Viridiplantae; phylum Streptophyta; class Pinopsida; order Pinales; family Pinaceae; genus Pinus; species Pinus taeda. Next base: position 7,845 of record APFE030140542.1, on the reverse strand, counting down.
GAAATTTGTGTAGTTTTCTGGGTGAGTAGCTGACCTGCTGACTGGTAGGCGGGCTGGAAAACCTATGCAATTTTCTAAGGGAGACAGGGATGGGCACTGGGTGTTGTCCAGCTTGTCTGTACAATTTTCTCAATCAATGGAGCGAGCATGGTCTGTAGCCTCTGTACAATTTTTTAGGGGAGTCAGTCCTGGGGTGATTTTCGGGTTAAACTTTCTGGTTGACCAGTAGGAGGGCTGATTGACCATCTTACGAGTAGCGCGGTTTGAAATGACTTGTTGGGTGCTTCTACATTGTTCTGGGTGAAAGTTGATTGAGTCAATGGCGGGGTGAAGTTCCGGCTATTAGAGGGTGATCTGGTCGTCAGAAATTCAATAAAATGACTAAGTGTGTGAGTGAGTGAAAAGGTGCATACGCGAACTTGCATACACACACATACATGACTTGACGATGAGACGACTGAAACCACCTAGACACACACGCTCAACATGACTGACCAACGGTGCAAGTCGACAAGTGTGGCACTTGTGATTGATCATTCGACAATCGCGATGACACTTTTGCAACAGTGCATACGACTCCGTGTGTGAGCGCGATCAATGTTTACATAGCAAGCACAACATGTACACACAAAGTGGAGACCTTGTGTATGACCAGAACATGGTCGCAAGCGAGACATTGTTACCAACATGCAAAAGCTACCTGTTGAACAGTTAAGAAAGGTGGGTGCAAAGGCTCACACAAGCTCATGGGGTGAACATGAGTGTGTGCAAACATCAAGTAAAACTCTCAAAGGAAGCTTTGAAATTGGACACGGGTCGAAATTTTGGAGGGTGTTGCAGTCGCTACAATAGGAAACTATGAGGGTTGATCCTAGACCTCCCCTAGATTGGTCTAAAGGGTTACCGATTCACCATGGTTAAAAAAAAAAATCATATATTTAAATATAAATGAAATTTATCTTTTGTGTTGGCTCTGACACAATCTCGGTTGCACACGTGTCAGAAATTGGGCATGTTTGGCAAGACTGAAATCATTTTCGAATTTCATATCACCTTATGAACATTTCAAATCACCTTAATGAATTGTGACATTAGAGTTGGTGGATAAATTTGAATTTATAAATCAATATTCCTTCCCCTTCTATTCATTTATCCATATTCTAATATCTGTGAGTGTAATGCCTCATATAACATATTGATCCAATACATGGAAATGTGACATTGGATTTGGTGGATAAATTTGAGTGTATAAACAAATATTCCTCCACCATGTATTAATTTATCCATATTGTAATATATATTAGGTGTAAATTCTCATTTAACATAGTGATCCAATACATGGAAAAGTTACATTGGACTATGTGGATAAATTTCAATGTATAAATTAATATTCCTCCACCTTGTATTCATTTATCCATATTGTAATATATGGACGGTGCAAAGTGTAATTTAACACAGTGATCTAATAAATGCAAAAGTGAATTTTTTTTTAAAGATCGACTCATTAATTATTCCCTTTTATTGTGGGGTTCGATGGTATACACTTTAAACCTCCTTCACATCCTCTTTTTTGTTGAAAAATGCAACAAGAAATTCTCAATTTGAAGTTGCCTTAATTAAATTGGGAAAATTCGAAATTCCACATCAACATACAACTTGGATGAGTTAAATGAGGTGACATGGTTGTTTTCACTCAGTTACCTTAGTTAATTCGAGTTAGGGGCATGAATTTTAGCAGTATGTAGTGATTCTTAAATTTTAGGAGCCTAGGTTGAGTTAATTTCAGGGGTAATCAGTTAAACCAGTTCTAACTATTAATTGAACTAGTTGGTGGCGAATTGAGTTGTAGGACATTAGTCTAACTCAAAGATCATCTAGTTAACCAATAAATTAGCTGGTAATTAGCTCATGCATGCAACTAATATGACTCTCCCAGTTGTGGTGGAGTTTCTAAGGTAGTTAACTAGCAGTTGTAAACTAGTTGAGTATATAGGTGTTGCATGAAGTCGGTTGGACCATCCTTTGGAATAGCATAATCAATTAGAGGAATTTCCTAATTAATAGGGGGCCAATTCCCCAAGGAAAAACACAATAAAATAGGGGTGTGGTGTGCTTAATTGGTTAAGTAATAGCCAGATTAGTCATTAAGTAGGAGAGAATATAATTTCTTTTGTAGGTTGAGCTCTGGCATTGAGATGAAAATTGTAATAGCTTCTCTTACGCACTTGATTAATGAACACAATGTTGAATGGGTTTTGAGCAGTTTCTTTCCCGTAGATAAATCTACGTGTATGTGTTATTTCTTATTGCATGTCTAAAATTACTGTTCTAAATTGTGAATTGAATTCCGTAGAGCAATAGAAAAGGTTTAAGTCTTGTGACTTATTAAATTTCATGAGCAGTTGCAAATATACACCCTAATTTCTACATGGTATCAAATTAGAACCAGTTCTTGAAGTGTTTATGTACAATTTTCATTGAAGAACTAATGAATTGTTAGGACGTAGAGTTATGTAGCCCTAGTTCATGGCAGATCTAGAAGACGCTATGTGGAAACTTCTTAATGGAGCTAGAAGGATACTAATGGGAAAATCAGTGTGACAATGTTTAGTGACTCAAAAAGGAGTTGTGATAATTGATATTGGCAAATTAAGGAGAAGAGATATTTCCCACAATGAGATCAAGACTTACAGGGATTCTAGTTCCAGAGGGAGCAACCCTATGGAAGCTTGTACTTCAGGATCTAAGGAGATCAGACTCATTATTACAGTAGTTCCAGAAGTAGTGTGGAAGCAACAATAGAGCAACAATTGCAGCAATATGAGTAGATCAAAGTTCACTTTGCATGTAGCTATACCTCCAAGAGTGAGGTGGAGCGATGTAGGTCCTTAGTCCCATAGTTGCAGAAGATTTGGGCAGGGTCCATTTAGGTGTTATCCTCATGGATCATTACGTTGCTACAGGGGCCCACAATATTCAGTAACAAAAGAATCAATGTCATTTGGCGCAATCAGATACAACAACACTGTTTTCCCAATAGACAGTTGCAGACATAGTTGATTCAATGTTGTTTTGGATGCTTCTTAGTTGCAGATGTTGCGGTAGAAGAAACAAAAATGAGAGGTGTTGCATGCATTAAATTCTACAGGTTCATGATAGGGGTGGTTTATAATCCCTTTCTTACTGAGAGGGAGTGTTGAAAAATGCAACAAGAAATTCTCAATTTGATTTTTCCTTAATTAAATTAGGAAAATAAGAAATTTCACATCAACATAAAACTTGGATGAGTTAACTGAGGTGACGTGGTTGTTTTCACTCAGTTATCTTAGTTAATTTGATTTAGGGGCATGACATTTAGTTGTATGTAGTGATTCCTAAATTTTAGGAACCTAGGTTGAGTTAATTTTAGTTGTAATCAATTAAACTATTTCTAACTGTTAATTGAACTAGTTGGTGGTCAGTTAAGTAGTAGGACACCAATATAAATTAGATATCATCTAGTTAACTGATCACTTAGCTAATAATTTTCTCATGAATTCAAAGAATACGAGTTTCCCAGTTGTGGTGGATTTTCCAAGGAAGTTAAACGATAGTTGTAAACTAGTTGAGTGTACAAGTGTTGCATGAGGTCAGGTGGACCATCCTAGGGAATTGTGTAATCGGTTAAAGGAATTCCCTAATTAATAGGGCCCAATTCCTCACAGGAAAATACATGGAAATAGGGTGTGGTGTGCTAGTGTGGCGTGTTAAATTAGTTAAGTACTAGCAAGATCAATCATTCAGTAGGAGAAAATAAAATTTCTTTTGTAGGTTGAGCTCTCGCATTGAGATGAAAATTGTAATAGCTTCTCTTACTCACTTTATTAATGAACACAAGGCTGAAGGGGTTTTGAGTAGTTGCTTTCCCCTAGATAAATCTATGTGTATGTGTTATTTCTTATTGCATGTCTGAAATTATTTATTCTGAATTGTGAATTGAATTCCACAGAGCAGTAGAGTCGGTTTGAGTCTTGTGCTTTAGTAAATTTCATGAAATCTGAAAATCTACACCATAATTTCTACATGGTATCAGAGCTAGATTTGTAGAAAATTATAAATTTTTATGTAGTGAGAAATTATCATGGGGACATTTATTTTCCAATAATGAAAGAACTTATTCATCAATGCAAAGGTTATTAGCATATCCAATGAGAGATTGATCCCACATTTCTCCATTCATAATTCCTTAATATGAACATTATAGTTCAAGAATATACCTTGATTGTGGTGAATTTCTATAATTTCATTTTGCAATACAACAAACTCAAGGTCAAATTTATCCATTTCTATTTTTAATGTCTCTGTAAAACACTTTGTAGCATCCATTGTAATTGAAATGTTTCTCAAGGAGGAAATAATCCCATATATTAAAGGGATGAACAATTTCATCAGTGAAGCTAAATTGCACATCTTGATGGTTACATGAACCATGACATGAATGCAACTTGCATTATATATACCAACATTGAATCTTTTACTTAGGAAGAAAGTACCAAAATATTGATTGCATAAATCTAAGGAATGAATCTACCACATTAAGCGCTTTTAAGATGATTGATTGAGACTTCATAAATAACCATCTTATCTAAAAAGTTTATTTAATATTCTTTGAAATCCATCTCTTGCCATTGTTCCTAGTCAACTTCCTCATAGGCCTTTGCCATGCCTAGAAAGGTAGAACATTGGAGTCTTTCCAGCAGCTTGTTAAATATGAACTTTAAAAGATCTTTCAAATATCGTCTTGCGAACTTGTTTGGAAGTTCACCCAACCAAACCCCTTAAATGAAGGTCCTTAAAATCATAATTTTTTAACTTTTCTCCCCAAAACTTTGGAAATTTTTGGAGTTACATAGTCTACTACACATTCCTCTCATATAGGTTGCCAATACTCATCTTCCTCCATGCATCATACATTGCATCATTTTAGATCATTATCAAAATCCTATGTCTACGTCATGCGAAGGTTTGTTGTATTAGATGGAGCATATATATTATAATATTAAGTGTTGACAAATCATAAATGGATAAGAAAACTTGTCATGGACATTGGCATCTCGATTGGCAATCATCGTGATATGAAGTCTTTGTGAATTATGTGATTTGAGGTTCAAATATCCTTGCCTATTCATGTGGGTCATGTGTTGGGGCACGAAAGGGCTCAACTAGAGGTATAGTGGTAACAATTGTAATTGAACTTCTGTCACATGGGTATGATTCTGGCCCAATTGTTGATTCCTCTAGATACAAAAAGGAAAAAGAAAAGAAAAAGAGCATTCATAAAGTTCCACACTTGAAAATTTTAGTAGTTCATAAGTTGTTGCTGATCATCATTAACCACACTTAAAAATATATGTGGAATTTATTTCATTGTGTTTTCTTTTTTTCTTTTAACACTAGAAGTATGCAAAGGAGTTTATCGACAACATAAGATAAAATCATCAAGGTGTCATGAACTAGTCCTACATTAGCCAACTTATTCTTGTGACATTGTTACTACTTGGAAACTACTTATGGAAATGTGTCAATGTTTGTGATGACCTTAAACCCATGACTTGTTATAATAATGCATGTACCATCATTGTATCGAGTGTTACATCAAAGTCTCATTGATCAACAACCTATCATAAGATGTTGTGCACTCTCCAATATTGAAAGTGGCCATTTATTAATCCTTTAATTTGGGCCCTCCTATCATGAATTGGGTATTATTTTGGATGAGATGGAAAACTAAATAATAGGCATGCTCAAATTGAGTATAAATGGCTAGGTTTTGACCGGTCAATGGTCCACAATTTCCAGTTTCAATTATAACTTGTTGATGGTCCACAATTTCTAGTTTCAATGATAACTTTCTTATCTGCTTTCCATGTAGTACATAGAGGCTCCCATAGTTATCTTATATAGATATGAGCCTTTATGCCTATCTCTAGGGTTTCTCTAAATGGTTCGCCTAAAATCCTTTGTTTAAGTATCTTTGTTATAAAAACTTACATTTTACTTATTTAAAGAACATGCAAAGCAAGAAGAAGAAGATCAATATCATAACATCATCTCTTAGAAAGTATAGCAAGAAAGCTCAATTTGAATTTTTCCTTAGTCGAATTGAGGTAAATCAATTTTATGTTGAAATATGGAAACAAAAATATTCCAATTTAATTTGTCCCTGAATTAAATTGTGAATTAAAATCGAATTTAGTCTTAAAAACTACTTGGAAATAATTAATTAATTTATTTTAAATTAATTAGTTGGAGAAATTCAAGTTATAATTATTTATGAAGTCATGCAAGAGTTATCCCTTAAATTAAGGAGATAAGATTGAGTTATATTTGAGTTGTAATTAGTTAACTCAATTTACTAAGTTAAGTCCAGTTAAATTAGTTTCAAAATGTTTGAGGAACTAATAGTGAGTTAACAGTCAATTGATGCATTAATGCACTCAACTAGTGCTACTCCAGTTAACTAAAGATTCCCTCATCAGAAACTCATGCATGTCTATTATGAGAAAGACCCAGTTGAGATTAATGTTTAAGGACAGTGTACTATCAGTTGCATGTGTTTTCTCATGGAGAAAACTCATGCATGCAATCAAGGATTCATCCTTGAGGATTGTGTAATTTTGAAGGATTGTTTTTCCACTTGGTAATAGGAAAATCATCCACAAGGAACAACGCAAGGAAATAGGAGCTTGGAGGGCAGAGAGGAAGGCTAGAGAGAAGCCAAGACTGCCTGTGAGCATCTGTGAGGATTGTACTCAAAGTTGGCTAGCTGTGAGAGCTAAGGCTTTGTATAATTCCTATGTATTTCCAACATGTATGATAATACAATAGTGTGGGGTTTTTAGTTGAGGCTTTCCCCAAAGTATTTTCATGTGTATTGTGCCATTGATTCTTCTTCTTCTGGTTATATTGTTCAACTCGATATTTAAGCTTCCACAAATTGATAGTAGAAGTAGGTTATATTATTATGCTTTGATCTATATTGCATTATCGGGTTAACCTATCACAGATTTTCTACATGGTATCAGAGCTATGAACAGTATACTGAGAAGAGAATTTGAAGCTTGAAGTTCGGGGTTGCAGGTTCAAATTGAATTCATATCATACTTCAAGGTTGGCCAATGGAATTTTATGACTTGAGACTTGAGTATGCCTTGGAAGGTAGTTTGAATTACATAGCATGGAAAGATAGAATGGAAACTATATTAGAAGACAATGGCTTGAAGGGATTCATTGATCGTGAAATCCCAAAGCCAGCTTCAACTAATGCACAAGAGTTGGCTGAGTGGAAGAAGTGTGTGACGAAGGCGAGATAGATCATCCTTGAGGGAGTTCGAGACCATATTGTCTCGAGTCTCCATGGGAAGGATACTCCATTTTCAATGTGGAAGACATTGAAGGACCTCTACCAGAACAGTAGCAACCAGAGGAAATTGGCGGTCAAGGATAAGCTTCGAAGAATCAAGATGGAGAAGGGTGATACTATCTGCACATATTTGAACAAGCTCACCACCTTCAGAGATGATCTTGGCAGTGTGGGAATAACTACTGCCGATGATGATATGGTGAGCCTCGCTCTCCTTGGCCTTCCAAAGAGTTGGAATAGCTACCAGGACTCTATGAATGGAAGGGAGAAACTGTCAGATTGGGAATGACTATGGTCGGATCTTATGCAGGAGGAGATTAGGAGGAGCACACGAGATGGTTATTCATCCAAGAATGATGATGAAGAAAATCTGGCCTTAGCAAGTAAGGCAAGGAAAGGGAAGGGGAAGGCTTCCCATTTCAAATCGAATTCTTCTCATGGAG
>APFE030140537.1:46917-85001 GCA_000404065.3 Pinus taeda | reverse complement strand
AATATGTATTATAACATTGAAATGAACATAATGAAAAATCAAGCTGGTAGTCCCGATTTTGGGATCCAGGGGAAATCTCTATGTATATGTGTTTTATGTGTTATGCTCTCACATTGTTTATTTTCTGTGTTTTAGAATTCGTATCGAGGTAATTTCTATATGGGTTAAAACCTACAGGGCACATCAAATCCCAACATCCATATCAATGTTTTAGGGCTCATCAAACCCTAATTTCAGTTGCTTCATGCCCTAAACAAGTCACCCCTTTGAATGCCTCCTTCCCAGACAGTGTCATGACTTGAAGACATCCAGAAATAACCTCTAGAGGGATCAGCGTAGGTAAGCCCTTATGAAGGTGTACTACAGAGCAGTTAAGTCCATTTCCAGGGTGCTATGCAGAGCACTTAGGTTTCCTTTCACCTGCGTTGGGTGAGAATGAGCAAAATTCACATAGGGTTTGGGGAATATTCGTATCTTTTGGAGTCATCTAGAAGGTTCCCTCACTTATCAACTCCTATGAGCTCAAAAATGGATGAGGAACGAGTTAAGTTGCATCCCATCCTCTCATCCCTTCCTCCGTGGAACTAGTTCTAAGTATGGAAGGCCATTCAATGCCACCATTAATGAAAAAACCTCCTTCATATTCCTATAAATTGACCACTAATCGAAGTGATCAGGGGCTAGATTATGTTGAATTGTAAGGAGATAATGCTGCTATGAGATTTGGCTTTGAAGCAAGTATTATGATGCTACACGTTTGTCATGCTTTCAATGTGATGTGGATGGGATCTAAGCTGGAGGAATGGCTTTGAATCAGAGACCGATGGTTGTAATTCCTTCTTCTATCTAATAAAGTGTTTGAAGCTTTTTCCCATATGTTTGTATTGTTTCATAATGCTTTTGTGTGTGAATTGTATCTGATTTATTTCACTTATATTCAATATATTGTATGCTTTGATCGGTTTTTGTCTTCTGTTGTGTTTACAAGGTACTTCTCAAGCGAATTAAGTACAGGAAGGAGCGACGGAATCGATACAAGGGAGACGAGAGGAAAGTGGAACTACAGGTGGGCCTTATATCTTCTCATCTTATCTATTGCTTATAGGAAAAGTCTAAAACACTTTAAACTGTTATTCTAGATACAACTACTTATCTAGGGAATTAGTATTTATCCATAGATGCTAAATTATCAAAAACAAATTGGCGACCATATTGGGGAAGAACCCTCTTTCCTAGTAGCTTATCCACCTCTTAAGACATCCTTGTAGACCTTATTTGTGTTCATAGATTGTAATTCAACTATTTACATTGAAAAATTGGTCAAAACTGTGTCAAATTGCCTCTTGAAATGGCTTACTATCACCAGCACAGGCTTGTGAGGGACACAGTGTGCTGCAGAGAACCCCTGGCTTAGGGATAGTTCTCTGAAGCACACTGTCTCCCACTCTCGGCTGCACTGATCCTCCTAGGATCAATTTCCCACCTTTGGAAAGAGTTTTTTCCAACTTTTCTCTGTTTGATTGTTTGCTGATTGATCAATGAATGTTATGTCTTAGAAAATGAGTTTTTATCTCTTACTCTAGCCCAACTTTGATTGGATTTATTAATGTTTCTTAATGTTTTCTTTGTCATCATCGATCGATAGTCAAAGTTAGGATATAATTGATTAATCTTCATTCGAAAGAAAGTGTCGTAAAGTCTTCTCTTCCTTCGAATTAGAACTGTCATTAAAGTCTTTATTCTTATGAAAGATTGATTGATTGTATGTGCATATTTCCTTTTTTCATTTTCACAATAGGAAATCGAAAAGAAATACATGCATGTTGCATTGAAAGAGTTTGTGTGTGTTCATAGGAATAGTGTAGGGAAACTGCATTTAGATTGTGCTCTTTGATCGAAAGAAATCTAATTGCTCTATCCCTAAGTAGCTAGGGTTTTTATCGTTAAATTGAATGGAAAGAATGCTTATCATGATAGTTGCATTCCTAGGAATTTCAAAATACATCACGTGGTGAACTTGAAAGGAAAATTCCTAAGCAAGATCAACTTAAAATTAACGTCAATTTACCTAATGGAGCATTGTCATTAACGAGAACATTTAGTGGTTCTAGGCTAGAGACATGTTCCTGCGTTGTAAAACGAAGCAGTTGTCGCTAACTTGTCTGCAATACATCCTGAGTGTGATACCTCATTCCACGTACATGATTATATCATAGCTCATCCACATACCTTCGGGTATATAGGGCGGTGTTACAATATGTAAAGTATATGGGAATGATCTCACAGTGCGGTTTTGCATTAGACAGTGCTTATACTGACTAGGCCTCCACGTACCTTCGGGTATATAGGGCGGTGTTACAATATGTAAAGTATATGGGAATGATCTCACAGTGCAGTTTTTCATTAGACAGTGCTTATACGAACTAGGCCTCCACGTACCTTTGGGTACATATGGTAGGAAAACTCTAGGTTGTTATCCATCCTTAAGTAACTGAGTTGGTCGCCTTGTAAACTACTATACACCGAACATAGCATTCGGGGAGATTGCCTGCCCATACTTCTTGGTTCGCCAGGAGGTATTATGCAGTTCACAGTTGCTTGGTAAACCTTTTGCCTAGTATACCCCTTTTTGTTTTTTTTTGATAATAAAATTAATCAGCAATCGTGGAGGAACATCAACCCAAACCCCGTCGTTCACTGAGAACAACGAACAAACCACCTTTTCCACCCGAAGTGACACCTATTCGAACAAAGCAGTCTTGCTTAAATGAGTCTAGTACATCAAGAACTCCTAGTTCTTCATCTAAATTACCAGAATAATCTATTTCAATAAGTATTGAGACTTCTGTTACTTCAGCCATTTCGGGTACATCCATTTCTGAAGAAGAAGTTTCAAAATTACCTGAGGACATTAGCACTGGTCCTAGTGAAACATTAACCGACATTGTTCAACAATAAGTTGATCCTCAACTTGGAGTTGCTCAACATGGAACTACTTCTGAACTTGAATCAATTCAACCAGAAGTTAATCCAGAACCTATCCCAGTTCAAACAGAAGTTACAACTAAACTTGAAGTTGTTGAGGAACCTCTTTCTAAAACTATTGCTCATTTACCTGAACATCTGGACTTTGAAATTGAACATTCAAAAGTTGTTACTTTACTAGAGGACGATCAACTAGTTACACCTCAAACATTAGGAACTACTGAAACTTCAACTTTATCAACACTAGAAATATTTTACGAACCTGACAGTGAAGTTATTCCACTAGGTATAATTGCTATAGAAGAAGAATTGGAAGAAAATTATACACCTAGAACCCCTTTCCACTTTGGAGCTGGGCTTTATCTTTACCCTCATACTCCTGATTTTATTGCTCCGTTTGATCCTGCTTATTTTCAAGTACCCGCCAATTCTTTAGGACAAATTTTGGTTCCACTAACTAGGGTTAAAATACTGTCAACATCTCATACTGTATCATCTGATGCAACTATGGTAGAGTCTTCTATTGCAACCCTCTCGATGTTTTCTACCACACTTGAGTCGCATGTGTATGGTGAATCGTCCATCCCGGTTGGTTACTAATCATTGTCTAGAACCCACTCAGGGGTTGCTTCTACACCATGGTCATCACCCATGTCCTCAACTTGAATTTTAACTGGTTCTTCTCTAACGGGAACTCAACAGTTTGATCGTACATATCAATATCAAGCTGGGAAATCTGGTCAACAAAGACCTATGTATCCATTAAATATTGGATTTCCACCATATGGAGAGAAATACGCTTATTCACCATATCCTCCTTATTCCGAAGGACCATCATATGGTAAGATCCCACAATATTCAGGTCAATCTGGAAGTAGAGTTTGTCAATGGCAACCAATAATGCCATTTCAACCAAGGCTTGTGTATTTAACACAACCAATGCAAACTGTGTCAGTTATTCCTAATACACCTGTTGTGTTGAAAATGCAACAAGATGATGGAGCTTAGTGAAAAGAAGTCACCTTCACTAAGTGGTCCCGTAGGCTATTTTTGGCGCAAAGTCTATTTTTAGACATATGGATCATGATCTATGAGTTGTAGGATGCTATTTGTGGATGATTGGTCATGTTGGTAAAAATAGATGGACTTCTATTTTTAGACATATGGGCAGAGTCTATTTTTAGACTGCCAATCTAAATATAGAACAATTGAATATTATTAGCTCTTAATAATATTTAGACTATAAACATTATCTTATCCTCTTTCAGCACTTCATTTCGAGCTACGGATGTGGCAGATGCAACGGCCAGAAGGAAATACGCTTTTCTGATGGGTTAGTTGAGCTATTGCATGAAGGACTTCAATTAGAACTTCAGTGATTGAGTTATGTGGAGTTGATTGAGGAGTTGATGGAGTTGTGTTCAATTTGACTTAGTTGAACTAGTTGTATTTGGTCTAACTGATCAATAGACTAAGTGATGAGTGGTGTGAATTAGTTATTAATTAATTCACTAATCATTAACTCATAAAGCAACTGAAGAATACATCAGTTAACTCAGTGCATGGACAGTTCAATGGAGACAAGTGTTAGAGGTGAGTGAAAGGGCAAGACAGATGTCAGTTGTGACTATAGTTGTGCATGACATTTTCACATACAATTGATTGAGTATTGCCAATGAGGACTACGTGGTATATCAAGGGAAATACGAATTTGGATCATTCATTCATCAATATTCTCATGCAGGATTGAGCAGTGGAGGCAGGCAAGCAGCGGAGGAGATTTGAACCTGTGATTGATTCAGATTTGAGCTAGTTTGTGTGTAACAGGTGGAGATAGTACTGAGTACTTGCGAGGAGCATTGTACTATGTATTGTTACATGTTCTCAATCAATATAATATACAAATAGTTGGGGGTTTTAAGCTTTATGCTTTCCCCGAGTACATACTGTGTTGATATGTGTGATTGATGCTTCAATGTGCGCATGCGATTGTTTATTTAATACTGCAAATTGATGATCAATGTAGAGGAGGTTATGTATTATGCATGTATTCCGCAATTAGTGTATAATCGGGATAATCTCTGTGAATAAGTGTCATATTATTCATGGAATTTCTACATGTTGTTACTACTGTACCGTAGTCACAAGTTCAAATTGTTGTATCTCAACTACTACAAACTTATCCTTCTACCTTGCAACCACAAGTTTCAGGTCAAGAAGTTCAAATTCCTCAAGTTGTTGTACAACAACCACTTGTTTCCGGGATTCAGCAGCAACCTCAGGTTAGTATACCCTTATCTAGACTGACCCAAGCTTACACTAGTATAGTTTATTCACAACCTGGCCAACCTTTCCTTGTTGGGAAACAACAACCGTTAAATCAACAACAGTTGCACCACCAACAACAACAGTTGATTCAACAATTGTGGCAGCCTCAATTTCAACAATCCGAATTCCAGCAATTCCAACCCCAATTTGGACTTGCTCAACAGGCTCAATGTTATGAAACCAGCTCAAGAAAGAAAAGATAGATCAACGCCTTAGAATTCAGCCTCTTTGAAGAGGCTTATTTCTAAGGCGTTGATCTATCTTTTCGATGTTTTTGTGAGCTAGTTTCATAACACTCAACCTGGGTTTGGTCAATATCAAGCTTACCAAGGTCCTGGTCAACAAGGCTTTGTAGGTTATGGACAACCACAAATTTAACTTGGTTATCAACAACCATCTTATGCTAGTTTTGTTCAACAACAACCATACCAAGGTTACCAAATGCAAATGCCCTATGTCGGTATGCAAAGACCTATTGCTTAGGAAATTCCCTCATATCCTAGGTATGCTCAACCTGACTTGAATCAATAGTTTCCTTTTGTAGCAACTTAAGAATTACTAGATTTAAATCGGCTCACTAATGATCTAATATTATATGCACCTTGGTGGCTAATAATTCCACAGAAGTTACCATCTGACATTCTGAAATTTAACGGAAATCATGGAGAAGACCCATCAAATCATGTCATGACCTTTCATTTGTGGTGTTCATCAAACTCCTTAAATGATGATTCAGTTAAACTTCATCTTTTCCAAAGAACACTTACTAGTCCAGCTGCTAAATGGTACATTGGGTTACCAAGAGCTTCTTTTGATAATTTCATCACTTTAGCCACTACATTTTTGACCCACTTCCAGCTACCCATCAAATACAAAACTGGAACAAAAATCCTAACCAACTTTAAACAAATTACTGCTACCCATATATCAGATCATATTCATGAGTGGCGGCGTCGTTGTCGATTGGTTAAGACATATGTTCCCAATCAGCTTTTAGCTGAGTGGTTCATAAAATCCTTGTTGTCATCAATCACTAAGGATGTGGCAAAAGGTGGAGTTGTCACATAAGAGAAAGTAATAACTTGTGCCCAATACTTAGATTTAATTTACACAAAATATGGCATGCTTTATGATAAAATTCCCAATGCACCTTGACTAGCTTTCATTGTTCCTTGTTCCCCCTCCTCCACAATTGAGTAAGGACTCTCATGCTGGCGATGGTGTGATCAGTTCTTTGAGAACGCAAATGGAGGGAAGATCATATAGTCAAACCCTTTCGTTACCAATAAAACTACCAATGCATCAGAAAGTACTCTTGCTTCTGAAATTAATGCCGTGTCATCTGACAAAGGAAAAAATCCAAAGCAACCAGGAAGCAAGAAAGAGGGGAAAAACAAAAATAAACAAAATAATTCCCCTCCAGATAAATCATCTGATTCCTCTGATTCAACAAGGAAACCTCGTTATCCATGTCTAATATGTAATGATGAGCATTTTACGAGAGATTGTCCACACTGCTCTGAGGTCTCTAAACTTTTAAAGACTTCAAACACATCGGAAGTGTTGATTGATCCGTTTCCAAACCGGGAGACACATTTGGTTGCAATAGACCATGCTTCCACATCCCAAGTACTCATGTTATCCATCAAAAAGCCACAAAACGAAGTTTTGGTGTCAACGAGAAACAAAGATTATGGAAATCCATCATCATTGTCAAATAATCAGGCCATTGATCAACCTAATCCTTTGACTTCGACTTATTATAAAAGTATTCCACCTATTATACTAGAATTGACAATAAAACCACCAAAGGGAGTTGTGTACAAATCAACATTTAACCCTTGGGCTTGAGCAGCTCAGAATTATAACATAGTGGAAGATCTTGCTCAATCACCTTCTACTATGTCGACACTCGAGGTGTTGCAAAATTGTCCCTCCCAAAAGCAGGCTTTACTGTCAGCAATTGGCAGAATAGATCCTACAGATTCTAATCTTGTGGTTTTTAACCATGCAGGATATACACCACAGTTATCGGTGTAGTTAGATTTCCTAATTCAAGTAAAAGCTCACAATAAGAATGTTCACCGAACCATTATTGATGAGGGAGCATCCACTTGTATTATGTCAATGAACTGCTAGAAAACACTTGGTTCACCGTCGTTGTCATGATCACCAACCACATTGAAAGCTTTTGACAGAATAACATATACTCCTTGCGGGATTTTGAGTAACCTTCAAATTGAACTAGGGGGAAAAATAGTTACTGTTGAAGTTGAGGTAGTTGATGGACTCCTCGATTACAAAATTTTACCAGGAAGGCCATGGGTATATGCTATGGCTGTTGTGGTTTCCACGTACTTTCATACTATTGCATTCCCTTTTAAGGGTGGAATCACAATAATTGATCAGCTAGCCTTCTTTGTCAATAGTTCACAGGCTACGAGAAGCATTCCGTTGGTACACGGACCCATGCTGTCACTTCAAAGTGTTGGAGTAGGTCTCTTTAAAGATCCTTCCCTAATGGGTACTTTTACCATACCGTCACCATCTGATTTGGCAGCGGTGGCAAGAGTAGAGACTTGCAATATTGTTTCCTCCACCCCATCTGATTTAAGGAGAATTACCAACAAGGCTAAAGTTGATAGCAATATTGAGGTAATGCCGTTAAGCCCCATTGAATCATCATAGCAATCAAATTTTCAGGCTTGTGCGGCAAACCCAAATACGCACTCAATAATTGCATGGGTAGATCGTTTGTTAGAATATGGTACTTCTTCGGATCCTTTTTCATGTATACATTCTACGGATGAAGGAATCATAAAATCAATGATGATAGGAGAAGAACCATGGGAAGATTATCATCATCGTTCCCATCTTCTAGATGACATTGAAGATTATTCAAATGAACTAAACCACCCATCAGTCGTTGATTTCCTATCGAATTCAGTTTTTGTAGACACAATAGAATTTGAGCGAAACCTATCAAATACTGAAGAAACGATTTCTATTAATATTTCAACAAAGACAAATATTGTAGAGAACATTCATGTCGGCAAATCTTGTTCTCCATCAGAACTCGAAAATTACTATACTCTCTTTCGTGAATTTAGAGATATCTTTGCATGGTCTTATGAGGAGATGTCAGGCACTAACTCTAGTATTGTTGAACACGAAATCAAAATGTACCCTGATATCAAGCCAGTTCGACAATGGCTTCGACATGTTCATCCAAAGAATTATCCGTGTTGGTTATTTTTGGCCAACTATATTTAAAGATTGTATTATTGTTGTCAGAAGTTGTCATGCATGCCAAATATATGACTGAAAAACCAGATTACCACCTGCACCATTACATCCAGTCGTTGATGTTGGCCCATTCGCCAAATGGGGCATTGACCTTATGACATGTAGCCCCACCTCGGCCGAGGGGCATGGGTATATTATAGTCTTCGTTGATTATTTTACAAAATGGGCCGAGGCGATGCCAACATTGAACAACAATGGTGAAATGACTACTCTTTTCTTTTTTAACCATGTGGTTGCCCAGTTTGGTGTACCACAAGCCATAGTTACAGATCATGGGTCACATTTTCGAAATCACATGATGGTTGAATTGACTGCTAAGTTAGGACTGTCACATGATAGTTCTACCCCATATTACTCGCAGGTGAATGGACAAGTTGAGGCCATAAACAAAGTCATGAAGCGGATGTTGTAAAGAATGATAGGGGTTCATAAGATAAACTAACACTTAATCATGTACTTTGCCTTATGGGCATATCAAATCTCAGTGAGAAATGCAACTGGATTCACACCATTTTAGTTGGTGTATGGTTTGGAAGCAATCTTCCTGATACAATGCGAAATTTCATCGCTCAAACTCGTGATTGACTTGTTACCCAACACTTCTGAAGAAGAAGCGCATTTCTTCGAATTAATCCGTCTGGATGAAACCCTTCGTGATGCTGCATTGGCTAACGAAGCACATAATAAATGTATTAAGGCACAATATGATAGAAATGTCAAGCCTTGTATCTTCTCAAAAGGAGACTTGGTCTTGCTTTACGGTCAGGAAGCTGATAAACTTGGAGTAGGGAAATTCGAACCAATGTGGATGGGTCCCTATGTTGTCAAGCGTGTTCTGGAAAAAGAAGTCTATGAGTTGGTAGATTATGATGGGATTCCTTTGTCACAGCGCCGAAAGGGTTGTAAATCAAACGTTACTATGCTTGATTAAGTGTAGTAAAACTTATTGTATATATGTTTTCATTGCATGTGTGTGTGTGTGTTTCTTTTAGATATTTTTATCTGGTTAGTTATCCACTTTGCATTTTTTGCAGATTTCAGAGTCTTCAAAACCTTTTGTTGGTTATGCTGATGGTGCTAGTCATAGTATGCAGAATTTGTCTTCTGCAGCATGGGCTATTTTTGCTCCAAGTGGCGAGTTAGTGAGTTTCCAAGGGATTTATATTAGTCGATCGACAAACAATATCGCTGAGTATAGCGCATTGATTGAACTACTCTTTGATGCCATTTCACTTGGCATTCACTGAATCATCATCAGGCTGGACTCACAACTCGTTGTACTACAACTAACAAACATTTATACTATCCGAAATCCAACAATTTTTCGTATGTTCTTTAGAGTTCGTATTTTGGAAGACGTTTTGAACACATTCAATATCAACATATTTCCAGAAATCTTAACACGTTAACTGATTCTCTAGTGAATTATGTGTTAAATAGACATTTGAAACACATGTAAAAGTAATATTTTCAATTCACATCATCAGTTGAATAGGATTGCATATAAAAGTTTTTACAAAATTTGTTCCCAAGACACATTTGGTCATTTGACCCAAAAGCTCAAAAAAGCATACAAAACGCCCTAAGTAGATCTATTGGTGCTCATGGTAATAGGTCACAGCCTGTGCTATCATGCATAAAAGCCTCGCCCAAAGGTTAGGAACACCAATAGTGTGGCGTTGTAGCCTCTTAGATAACTCCTAATTCCGGATATTCGGAATACCAAGGGTTAATACCCCTATATGATCCTACAACTCTGCTAAGGTTTCAGCCAAATCCAAGTCCTTGAGAACTGCTCTCCCGATGTTTCTCTACGCTGGCCCACCTACAACCTGTTGGTGTCCCGCAAGTTGAATAATACCCACATCTGCATGCATAAGAGCTATTTTAGTTTAGTCTTGGAAACATTGAAAAACACAAAAAAACATGTAGAAACTTGACAAAATCAAAAAACACTTTGGTCAAACAACTTACCCATAGCACCCCATTGTGCTCCAACTACAAGAATCAAATCTGGATCTCCACAAAAATCCATCCCTGAGTATGGATGCTCCTCGATAACAAGATGTTGTCGCTCAAGCCAGATGAAAAATGCAAGGGAAAAAATGATTTTTGAGTGACCCACATGTCGAGCCATCAATTCAACCCACCTCTGCATGTGTGGATCTCTAGGACCAGCCACACCCAGTGATACATGTTGTGGTGTCATCAATGGGATTCTTTCTAAGGCAAAAGCAATTAAGATTGAACCATAGTAGAAATTCTTTGTCTTACCACTTTTTACCTTAGTCAGTTGTTCTTTCAACAAAGAAAGCACAACCTCGCACCAGTTGAAAACTTTTGGTTCTAAACACTCTAGTGCAGTATACACTCTAGTGCATACTGCATATAAGATATACTCGCCAGATGTAGCGTCACACTACCAACCAAATTTACGATTGTGAAGAGGATCATTCTTAAAGGCAAATCACCTACATCCATGGTATTTATTTTCCCATCCTTGCTAGGCTGTGTACCTAGCCAACAAAACTGTCTGATATAATCTCTCACCGATTCACCTCCACGGGAAAATGTAGAAAGTGAGATCGAGGCACCTCGCCTCAACAGTCTGGTAAGAAAGTAAATATCCTCAATGGTAATAGGGACCATTTTGTCCCTAACGTGAAAAGTTTGATCTGCCAAATCCCATGCATGAACAAGGAACTGTAGTAGTTCTATTTTTTGCCTCATTCCGGACAACTTAAAGTATTTGAGTAACCCACAATTTCTGAGGGCCTCAACTGTACCCAGGTTGTTTAGGGAAATCATGTCTTGTTCTTTATGCTCTCTTTATCATCGTGTAATTGACATTCTGATCCGATGAAAGCCTGAAGCACAATCATAAGCTAAATTAGGATCCTTTCCATGCAAAAAGACAAGACACATTTTGGAGCAAACAATTAAAACAAACTTGGGAAACTCGCCCAGTGCAGCCAAGGCATAGAGACAGTACACTACAGAACATATAGTCTTCTATTTGGGTGCTCTTTAGTGCAGTTTTCGATGTGAAAGCCTGTGTTGATCCCAGGGAAAAAAAATGAAACTCCAAGAGCCCCAAAAGACCCTAAAATTTTCATGAAATGACAAAAGAATGACTTGAAAGTAAAGTAGAGAGGTTTAGTTCCTACCTGGTCTGGACGGCTCAAGAAATGGTCCATAGAATCTCTCGCAATTAGCTGGTGAAAATCGAGGTAAAAACTAAGCTCAGAGCACAAAACTAAATGGTAAGTTCCAAATGGTAAAAATGTCATGGTAAAAACTTTTTTATGTTTATTTCATGTTCATTAATCGAGTAAACATTAGTACTTACCTATTTTTGCCCATGAAACAAATATTTTTAATCCATTCAGTGATGTCTTGAGCAGATTTTTCAACTGATTTACAACATTCAACGTGCTCGATTGTAAGTTGTACCTTTGACCATAGAGCACACTTTTACCTCTTTTTAAAGCTCTGTTAAAAACGAAAAAGGAACCCCCTTGGAGTCCTCTTTAAGCTCTTTTCAGACTCTCTAAATATGAAAATATTGTCGAGCGTTTGTACTTTCCAGCTCGTTAACAGATTGGAAATGATATCTCTCTTGTATTATTTTACGCTTTTCAGGCTTGAGAGATTAATTTACGAAAAATAACTTGTGGATTTTTATTTTTGTCCCTTTTCAAACTCTCTAAACATGAAAAGGACCAAGTTATCTTTGTCGTTAAACTCGTTAAAAACATAAAATAGCAACAAACTTGTCCATCTAGACAAGATCGATTTTCACCTTCGCTAGACTCGTTAAAACATCAAATAGTGATGGATTCACCCGAAGGGTGAAATTATACAACAAGCATATGTTATCCTCCTCAAGCTCGATAAAAATAAAGAGGTATTGGTCAAAAATGACTGGGGAAAATCGGAAAAGGGGAAAACCACTTTATGGTAGTAGGTCGCTCTTGAACACGACACTTTCCCTCCATCACCATGACTATTTGGGTTTGGTTATTATCTTGATGGTTATCACACCATTGGTCTATCATACCATCCATCACTTTGTTTTGGGTCAATACTACCAATTCACTTTAGTGTCACCGACATGTTCAAGAGAAGTCATTCGGTCAAAATTCATCTTTTGCAATACCATAAACCTTCATTTTCATGACCACCATTCTTGAACCTTGTGTCGTCAGTCAAATTCCATCTCTGAAATCACTACACTTATTTTGTGTCGTTGATGTGGGATACATCAAGTCCCTCCTGCCATGAGTCGCTTCTTGCCGACATCAACACATTATCCAAGAAGTTGACTTAGAAACACCCATTCAGTACCTTGAGGCTTGCATACATCAGTGGCAGGTTTCTCACTTCCGTTGATAGGCATACATCAATGGCCTTCAACTGATCGACTTTGTATGGTGTTCAACATCAAATCATCCATTCACACCATGCAAAATATATTGCAGTACCTTGAGGATCATTATCATTATCAGTGATTTCTCTCACACCTGTTAACAGTTTTGCATCATTGGCTGGTAACTAGATGGTGTCTTCCCATGTTCGACTTCAAATCACATATTCACAAGGTTAGACTCGTACTTGAGCAAATGGTTGAACGATATTGAAGATCCCAGATCTAGTTTCATCCATCCGGACTACGATTTCAGGAGTACTAAATCATATATACAATGGCTTTACATTGATGGTCATTCCGATCAGGGGTATATATCTGTAGACGATTGTTTATGTACATGTAATGAAAGTTTATAAGCGTGTAATTGCCCACTTCCAATTTGATGGTTTTTCATCTTCCAAATCCATTTAGTTAATCTTGAAAATAAAAGACTCAAAACTTCAACAATTGTTTCCAACATGATTTTCATACTTTATTTTTTTTTGTAAATTGAGAGAATGTCCTCTAAATGTCAAAAGGTTCAAATTTATTATATATTTAATCATTGCTTACTAGTACCCAAACAATGATATATACTGCAGCTCACAATATGACCAGACAAATGAGAAATAATTAAACGAATGGAATAATTGCCTTTGCCTTGCTGCTATTAGTATTTCCCCTCTAAATGGCAGTGCATTTCTAAAGATGCCTACTCCTTTCATAAGTGGCCAGTGACCACAAAAGTTGGGAAGAAAGTTGAGGGTCCATTTATCCAAAACTAGAGATACATTATTTTTCACGACATTTTTATTCAACACTAGAATAAGGGTAAACGTGTATCCTAATATTTTCACTGGTATTTTATTGACTAATAAACTTCCATTCTAAAATCCCAAATTCTCTACGAATTGATCTTCTCATTTAATTTAAGATCATTAAAAATAACTATCACAGTAAGCCTTACACAAGTCCATAGTATTCAATCTATGTTTTCACTAGAAAATCCTACCCCACTAGACCTCTTTGTCAGGCCTCCATCTGTTATGCACCATGCAATAATTGTTGGCATCCTCTTTTCCTCAACCTTAGGTTACATCATGTCAACCCATTTTTTTTGGATTGTTTTCCTGCTAGTTTTATTGTTTTTCCTTGTTACCTGTACCTATTTATTATTAACTAATTTCTTGATTAATTTCTAGATTTCTTTGTCTTAATAAACAAACAACATGACAAATCATACTTAGTTACAAGACTAGGCTTAATATGTATGGATTAGAAGAAACCATTACATTGAATCTCACCATGCTAGATTGATGCATTCTAGTGAAAATCGATTTTTTTGAAGTTCAATTCAATTAAGAACACTTTAACCAATTAACCATGCCTTTAAAAAAAACTATCAAGGGTAAGGATAGTTCTAGATCACTTAGGGAAAACTCTTGGCATGTTTTGGGCTTCGTAGTAACTCAATCCACTCTATACTATATCCCTATGTTTAAAGTAGAGGGTATTTAAATGACACGTGTTAGTCAATAGAAGTCATGAGTATTATAACCATAAACTAAATTTAGGCCTTTGTTGTGACATCCTCACTATATTGCAGATATGGTGTCCCCATTTATAGGTTCCAAGAAGCTTAACAACCTCATTTGCTTATTTCTATAATCATTCATCTACAAAAAGCAAGCAATGTTAAGATTAAAATTTGTATGAAGATAAAGCTTATAATGGCCTTGGTGGGCTTAATGGTTAAGAACATGTATTTCCTTGTAAGAGGTCATAGATTCAAATCTAGAGGGGAGTAGAGAAGGTAAACCTCCACAAAATTTAGTAGTAAAATCACTGTAAGGAGGCAGATCCCTTGTCCCAGAAACAAGGGGTCTCATAAAGCAATTTCATGTCTCGCTTGGCCATGACCTAAAATTAGATTATTATTATTATTATTATTATTATTATTATTATTCAAAGGAATAATCTAGCTCTGTTTGTAAAAAGTATCTGACCCAGGCATAACATCAACATAGAACCAACTTGTAGTAGAAGTATGTTAAAGATCTGTTTTAATATAAAGCCTCTTTCTCACTTTTGAAGCCATGAAGGTACGAGGGAAACAATCTTCAAATGTAATGACGCTGGGATAATCACAAAGGACTTCTAGATTTTTTTTTTTGGAGATGAGCCTAAGCGCGTTGGGTCAACAAGTCATGGTATATATGGGAGCCTTTAAATGTAAAAAAAAACTGGAAAAACTACAAAAGACTCCCTAACTTCTTTGAAGATCGACCTTAGATGATT
This sequence comes from Pinus taeda, assembly GCA_000404065.3. Lineage (NCBI taxonomy): Eukaryota > Viridiplantae > Streptophyta > Pinopsida > Pinales > Pinaceae > Pinus > Pinus taeda. The sequence goes on along the minus strand of APFE030140537.1, from coordinate 69,676 downwards.
GGGTCAATATAACATACCATTTACAGGAGACTCCTCGGATCCAAAGATGTGTCCAAGCCTAGGTGATATCCCCTAACTGTAGTCGTTTCAGTTTAGCCAACAAAAGAGAAAATTATTTTCATGACATGAAGACAGTTAATCACTTGAAGATGGTGGTTTGGAGAACAACTTGAAGATAAATATAATCTTGTAAGGATATTATCACCATGCAAGAACTGTTCAATGATGAGATTAATTAACTGGAAGACAACTGCTCCCATCGTGATGGAGGTTTGAACTAGAATTTGTCAAAAACAATCAATAAAAATCAATAATATTCAAAATTGTAAGAATGTGAACAAGCTCCTATAGATAGTAATACTTAACAGAGTTCAGTAGAAATTGAACTACTTTTATCTCGAGTTCCCTTAGAGAAAGAAGAACTGAAATACTCTACAGTCTGGAAAGCACGAATGGGCCCCAAAGAAACAATTTATTTTATGTCATGGACTATTACTAGCAACATAGACCTGACAACAGAAACAGAATGAAGTCCCATCTGTTAACTAGGGAGGCCAAACACTATATCAGCTAATAATGTTGTCTGGAGTAAAATGCTTGGCAATGAATCTCTACATATCCATCCAATTTGTATGTAGCGGTGGCTGTACTCAGGTTATTTATTTAGCTGTTATGGTCTATCACGTGCAAGTTTCCAAGTGCTATTTTGCATATTAAGTTTCTTCCTGCTCTAGAAAACTAGAAAATTGTTTGTGTCTGAATCCCTTTCCTTAACAAGGCACACTTTACAATCTCTACTGCAATATGATTTAATCTTAAACATAAAAGGAGGTAATGAACTATCTATATGAATGATCACTGATATCCCTTATGTCAAAAAGTTGCAAAAAGGGACTATAAAGAGGAACAAATGTGGTCCCCTAAGCTTGATAACAGACCAAGGAAAAAGGATAGAACTGTTCTCCCACTCTAAATCTCGATAGTTCTTCAGCAAAGGATAAGCATATTGTAGAGGGCAATGTTCCACAAAGTTACAAACTCGTGATTGGACTGCACATCAAAAGGATAATGATATAAAAAAAAATTGGCTCAGAAACTATAACCTGATAAGGATAAGAATATTGCAGAGGGCAACAATCTACATATCGGGTAGAATGTACATCGTCATTGTCCCCGAAGCAAAGGATGGATCTCAGTTAAAGGCTCAGAAACAATAACCTGCAAGGATAAGCAGATGAAAGAGGGAAAGGATCTACACAGACATTAATGTAAAGCAAATCATCAGAGGCTCTGAAGCATACGACGAAGATCAGGTAAAGGGTCCAAAACCATACACCAATACAGATCAAGTAGGTTGCAGAGAACAACACCCTACAACACCATAAGTAGAACACACATTATTGACGTTCCGGAGGCAGAGGATGGACATCAACCAAAGGTTGAAATACAATAACCTGATATTTATGCAGGTAGTCATAAACAGACATAGACCACGTAGGGAAATAAAGTCCATTGAAGAATAAGCTTTTGAATTCAGTTTGTCTAAAGTGATGCTTCCCGCAAGTTTCTGGGCTAAAAAAAAAAAAAAAAGTTTTACCATGACCACTGTATCCATTGATGATCATAACAATTAAACCAAAACTTGCTACCACACTATACATCCTCATGAGCATGTCTGACTAATAGACATGGGTCATACAATAGTTTTTCTGCCATTAGGAAACAACTTCATAGTAATTGTGAATACATCTCCATCCTATTACCAACAAAGCCACAAAATTGAAACCTGTTTCTAAAACAGAGATCACAACTGATGATAAATATTATGATGTGAAATTTTAATTACAAATAAACTAGCAGTTACTAAAAACCATTTCACCAATTATGGAAATGAGTTAGGCCACGATTTTTGTTTTGATTTTGAGTTAGTAAAGTTTAGGGCTCAAGACTGCTCTGTCATTTTATTCTGCCAAGTGATAGTGATCTGCACTATTGCTGATATTCTGGGTTTGAAGCACTTGATCTGATGCAATGTTGTTGGCAAACACTTTACCCAGAAATCATTGAGTCTGCAAGGCTATAACCTTGAATTTGGGCTTCAACTAGCCAATTCAAACTATGCTCAAGATGAAAGAATCTTAACAACTTTAGGTTGTGTACAGAGAGTATGCAGATTGAGCTGGCTATCATATTTTCTAGGGTAAAGTGTTGCCTATTAGAGCACATTGATTTTAATGGCATAATAGAGTAGGCACAGGGTTGTGGTGTTGGAGAAACAAGTTACCTTGGCGTTTTTACAATGGATCAACACTGTTGAATTTACAATTGATCAACATTGTTGCATTTAAATACTATTTTGTGAAGAAAGTTTGGAAGAGAAGGATTGATTCATAAAGCCATCAACTCCTTGGGCTGACATTTGGTATGCATTCATACTCATGTACATTATTGCAATTGCCATCCAAAATGAAGGAGATCTGTAATCAACCTATGCCGAAACTTCAACGCTTCGTCAAATGCATTATTTGACCAACATTTAGTTTATCATGCTAACAAAGGCTTGTACGCATGAGAACATGCTAGAAATAATCACATGCACTTGGGAAGATCAGCTTCCATTTTTATGAGAATTGGTTGAGCCACTCCAAATGCATATGGCTATTCTCCTACATTGGTTTGGTCACCTACCACATTAAATTTGCAGGGGGGGACAGACTGTCTAGGCAAGCTGTTGTTGACACTAAATAGATTTTTACATTCTCTTTCTTTTGAGATTTTGCTTTTTTGTTCCTTAGATCCAGAAGGTCCCTTCTTCATTTTCTAGTGGATGCTTTTGTGCTTATTTGTGAGCACTTGCAGATTTTGAATTCTGGTTCCAATAGTAACAATTTCTTTGCTAGTATGGCATAGGAATTATTTCTCTTATGCGGGAAAATGATCAATTGTATTTTTAGCATTCTCATATTAAAATTGTCATATTAGGAAGATCAATCAATTTGATTAAGAAATGAAACATAGAACCTTCTCCCTTATGAAAGTAAGTCAGAGTACTAACACAAAAGCATCATAAAGGTGACTTTAAAACCCAGAATCTAAAGCAAAAATACCATAAGAGCACTCAGAAAATTATGAAGACATTGCAGGTTCCATTTCAGTCTTGTTCTTGATTTTTATAGGGTGAATTTTCCCTGATATTGATATGGATAAAATATTATTTGATAGTGTAAAGCTATGGTAATTAGATTTCAGATTTTTTTTTTTTATTTTTTTTTTTGGCCCAGAAACTTGCAGGAAGCATCACTTTAGACAAACTGAATTCAAAAGCTTATTCTTCAATGGACTTTATTTCCCTGCGTGGTCTATGTCTGTTTATGACTACTTGCATAAATATCAGGTTACTGTATTTCAACAATTATTTTCATGACATGAAGACAATTAATCACTTGAAGATGGTGGTTTGGAGAACAACTTGAAGATAAATATAATCTTGTAAGGATATTGTCACCATGCAAGAACTATCCAATGATGAGATTAATTAACTGGAAGACAACTGCTCCCATCGTGATGGAGGTTTGAATTAGAATTTGTCAAAAACAATCAATAAAAATCAATAATATTCAAAATTGTAAGAATGTGAACAAGCTCCTATAGATAGTAATACTTAACAGAGTTCATTAGAAATTGAACTACTTTTATCTCGAGTTCCCTTAGAGAAAGAAGAACTGAAATACTCTACAGTCTGGAAAGCATGAATGGGCCCCAAAGAAACAATTTATTTTATGTCATGGACTATTACTAGCAACATAGACCTGACAACAGAAACATAATGAAGTCCCATCCGTTAACTAGGGAGGCCAAACACTATATCAGCTAATAATGTTGCCTGGAGTAAAATGCTTGGCAATGAATCTCTACATATCCATCCAATTTGTATGTAGCGTTGGCTGTACTTAGGTTATTTATTTAGCTGTTATGGTCTATCACGTGCAAGTTTCCAAATGATATTTTCCATGATGGACAGTTGAATCTGTTTCAACTCTAATTGTTATCGAGGGGTTCCACAAGGGTGTCACATGAGCGTTTATGATGCCCATTTTAATGTAGATAGCCACCTATGTTAAGGTTCTATTTTGCAGTTCCATGTTGTTATTTATGAACATTATATACATTTGGTTGGACATGTGAAAATCAATTGATGGATTTGGTATTAAGGATGGAAATGTTGGATGTATGACTTGGTTACAATTTATCTAGCGCATGACTTGTCAGAGTTATTGTTGCATTGTACAATCTTATATAGATATGATTTATCTAATCAATGACTTAGTGAAATTATGATTTATTTGATGTAAGATTTATTTCTAGTATGAATAACAAAAATTGATACGTGGACACTAGGCTTAATAAACATGGTGTTTAAGATGAAGTATATATATCTATTTTGTGGTTATATATATGCATGGATGAGAACTAAACTACATATTGGAAAGAACCGTATGATAACCAAGATCTACTATTCCATTGGGGAAGGTCGAGGCGACCAACGAGGAAAGGTATGATGTACATTGTTCTATTACATTTGGTGTCTATTTGATATGCACTCTTATGACACGAGTAAAATGCAAATGACAGGTGGCAAGACGACCTGACTGGATTATTTGATGACAATTCCAACCAGCTCTGTAGTGTGGTCCGTGTTAGGGCATTGACCCTAGTTCTGAAGGAGGGGTGGAGGCATTTCCCACTGTGTATCCTCCAAAACCTGGAATCGTGGGAGGGCAGTGGTGGACACGCTCCCCTAAACATGTGATGACGATTGCCAGTTGCCTGCTGGGGAAGTTAGGTTGATATATTCGACGCCTCCACCATGTCGGTTTTATCAGTGGTTAGTATGGTCGTTGCCACTGATAAAGCAGCAGAGGACGGATAGGGTGGGGATGGAAGTAGGTCAATATGGATAGGAGGATATAGATTAGTTGGAGACTCTTGATGGGAAGTAATGTCATTGTCTAACTTATCAAATTTTATTGCTATAACTCTCTCTGATTTGCTATGCTTTTGAACTCGTATCTTTTCATTCTAACTTCGGGACGAATTTTTCTAAAGGAGGGGTGTATGTAATGCCCCACTTAACATTCCAAACGTAACCCTAGGAGATGAAACGCCAAACTGTGGGCCCCGTTTGGGGGTAAGTTGGTACATCAACTTCCCGGGGTCGTAACTTTAGCATATGATCTCCGTTTGACGCGTACAATAGCTCATTAGAAAGATCTATTCAAGCACTATCATTGTTGGAACAAGCAACATGGTCCATTCCATGGACCCATGTTGCCCCTGGATTCCCCAAAAAACGTCGTTTAGGGCCTCAAAACGGCTCTGGAAGTTCAGGACCCGAAAAACTACTAAAAAATAGTAAGTTGTGCTACAATTAAGGAAACTGAAAATGCTGAGAAAGACAATGGTGGGGGTCCAGGTGGACTTGGCAGGTGGCCACCAATATCCACCTAGATCACTAGCGGACTTGTGCCAGTTGACCAAGTGACAGTTGTGACAAGAGCTAGTACTTGTGCATACAAGCACCGTCGCTTCCAAGTTTGTTACGAACAACTAGGTTGATAAAAGTAAAGAAGGGAGTCCTAGGAGTTGCGACATTATTGCTGCAATACTGGAGCCCACCAGATGCCACAAAAGCATGTTTCCCTTTATGCTTAGTCTTTGATGTGAAAGTAACAGGTCTTTGGTCCAAGAGATTGTTAGTGTTCTCATGACCACCCCGTTCAAGTACGTTCGTGTGTTGATCAATGGTTGTCATTGATGTCAAACTAAGCATCATCAGGGGCTACCCCGATATTGCATGGGAATTTTGACTTGAAAACTCATCCTATTGTGAATTAAGGATATTTGATATTGCTTCTACTCGTCTAGATTTTTTCGTTGATATATGGCACACCACATAGTTCTTCATGGTTTGAGAGTTATTCGTGTTTGAAGTTAGTGGGCTAAAACCCCATGGGGTTGTGGCATGTAACTCATCATTGGTTGTGGTCATTGAATAGTCAATAAATTAATTATTTTTTATGCTCTTAAAATACCTCCAATGTTCACTTGTTGAGGACCCTCCCAACTCAAGACATTTCTGTAAATAGTGACCCTGATATCCTCCTCTAGCAAGCACTTTCCAACGAACTATCTTGTGAGAAGACCTGTATATTTTTTTTGGCCCTCATGAGCTTCTAATGTAGGATCTATTTCATGGATTTTATGGTTTCGTTAAGGTCTGGTTAGGGAACAAAATTATGATCAAGTTTGAAGGTTTGCTTTGAAGCAAGTTTAGAGCCTTGGATTATAGGATTTCACTGCTTCAAACAGGTCATCATGGAATTTTCTCTATAAAAACTTTTCTACGTAGCTTTAGAAGCTTAAATTAAAACCCATTTTAGAAAAAATCTTGATGAACGTCGTGACTAAATTTCATATCGTGGTTCGTTATATTTTTGGAGATATGATCTCAGGAAGTTATGGTTTTTGCAGGCTCCCGGATTTTATTTCAAACAAGTGACCTCAGGAAAATCGTCATAAATTTCTCTATAAGAAGTGGATTAAATTTTTTTAAATAGTGATATAAATAAGATGGATTTTAGATTGTCGAGTATCATTTTCAGGGCCAAAGGTTGAAACAGTGAGACGTGGAACTTTGTACAAGTTCACGCTACTAAACTAGTCTATAATCAGGTCATCATGGGAGATTGGGCATAATGCTTTCTTGAAGAATCCAGTCTCACTCAGAACTATGAGGTTGGAAAGAGGACTCAGAGGTCTACCTTAGGACAAAAGTTCAGACCTTGGAGATATGAAATTACGTAGATAAAATAGATTCAATACCGATCTCCTAGAAGGCAAGAAAAAGTATACATTCAAGGATCACTGCAGTAAGGACCACACATCAATAGTCAAGGGTAATTCTGCTACAGAAAGGTATCTATGATTAGTGTTTGCATTTGAATTTTGAGTATCATCTCTAACATATGTTTTTGCAGGACAACGTAAGTATATTGTTTTGTATTTGTTTGGGTCTTTCTTGTTAATGCATGTGCAGGAAGGATGAAACTTTAGAACAACTCGGACACATACTAGAAGGACATGCAATGCCAAAGTACCATTACTTGAATCAAGCACAAAAATACCTTAGTAGCTGCAAGTGATCCAAAAAGCAATGTTGAGTCAAGTGTCAGGTCTTATCAAAAAGCTAGTGTGTAAAAGAGTCATCATTGTAAATTTGTAAGAGTCATAATTGAAAGAGTCATTATTGTAAAAGATTCCCTTTGCCTAGAGTCAAAGAGGCATTATTGGGAGGTATAGGAGTCATTTTTGGGATGATGTCATGGTTGGGTTGCAGATCATAGTGTGATTGGGTGTTCTATAAAGTACAAGAAAATCATTGTAAATCATATTGTATTGTGGATCATTGTCCTTGGTACATGATTCCATAATCTTGTCTCACTTCTAATGATTATAGGGTGGTGGGGAGGTTCATGTTGGTGGTAGGTTGGTCTAGGATATTGGGGCATCCATTCAGTTGACTACTGAAGAAACTAGGGCATTGGGGCATCCTTCCAGCGGGAGCTGGAAAAGAATGATTTTCTAGAATTCAAGGAAGTTGTAACTTTCATTTTAGTTAGGGTTGAAGATTAAAAGAATTTAAAAGAAAAAGTGTTTGGGGCTTTTCCACCTAAAATTCTTGTGCTTATTGTGTTTCATTGTTTACTGTTGTTACTGAACATTAATAATAATTAAAGATTTTCTAATCCTCTAAAAAGATTTAAAAGTGCTAATTTTTAAGGAATACTCATTCACCCCCTGCTCTCAATATTTCCAACAATTGGTATCGAAGCTTGGTTCCTTCAATAGCATACTAACAACTGAAAGAATATAATGGAGTATACTTGATCCAAAATGGATCTAGTTTTGCCTCTAGATCAAAGTCTTCAAATGCATATGAAAGTGGGATCAAGTTGAATTTCTCGTTGATATGATTCCAATGGTGTGAACATCGCGTAAATCTGAGTCTGAATGAAGAAGTTAGAGCTAGTCAAAATTTTCAGAAAGTTAGGGAAAAAAGTCAAAATTCAAAGGTCAACAGTCAATGGTCAATGGTCAATGCCTACGTCAACAGGGGCACATGTCAACCCGGGAATGAGCCACGAGTCTTGGATGACATCGGCAAAGGAGGTGACGTCATAGATTATGATTGTTTCATATGAGCCAATCCAATGCTGACACGTGGCAACCTATATTTTGCCCAATGTTGCCTTATTTCCAAAATTTTGGGGAGAAAGGAGGATTTAACCCCTGACCTCCTGGAATGGCTACATTTTTGTTGGAACTAGCTCATTGGATGAGCTATTGTAGGTCTTGGTAACGGAAGCGAACAGGTTGTATTTATTATGTATTGGGTTTTTTGCCAGAAAAAGGTCAGATGGTCGGGGTCAACCCCACGAATGTCGAACCTTTGGAATTATTGTCATCATATGGTTCGAAACACATTGCAATTCCCACATTCATTGCAAGTCACAATAACATGTGATATATTAGTACCATATGATTAATGTTTAAACCAACAGATATATCATATATCACCACCAAACGAACCATATACGTTTTAACAACATAACAAACAACAGAATGGTTTGGCGGGAGTTTTGAAACCTCAACCTTCCAAAACCATATATATGTAATGCTTTAACACACCTCTGTTAACCAACATGTCATAAGTTCCAGCTTGAAACAAAGCTGAACATAATTTTATTTAAACAATTGTAGGTGCCGAACCCGCCATACCACTAGTGTGTAGACCAAGGTAGTTTGGAGCAGGCTGAGGTAGTTTTGTGTCAGAAGAGAGTGGTTTTGTAGGGACAGAGGCAGTTTTGACCATTCCAGTGGGTCTGGAGGTCACAATGGCCAAATATGGTTGAGTTTATACTCATTTGACTTGAAATTTTGAGCTGAACGCAATGGTGAAGTCCAATTTCTTATTTGAGACTCTTTTTTTGAGCTCATACCTATAACATCATTTTGAAGACAAAATAAAGAGGTCAACACTGGAAGCTAAAGGACCAGGAGGCGTAGCCAGGAAGTTTGGTGAACTCCTTTATTAAATTTTGCCGTGTTGATGTGTTTGAATGTGTTTTCAACTTGTTTATGTGTTTATGTTATTTGCAATATTTTCGATCTGTTGCACTAAGTAACATAAGAAACTTCACATAAAGTCTATAATATATTTTTCATTAACGGATCAAGTGGTATCAGAGCAGTAAGGTTTTTAAGGTTTGACAAGTTTTGTGTGAATATTTGAATGTTTACTAGGTTGAGGCTCGGATGAGGTGAAGGTGAACTTGTTGAGGTGAATCTAGAGATTGGAAGGGTCTTTTCACAAAGAAGGATGGCAGATGAAACTCTTCTTGGGTCAGAATCCCAATCCTTGGATAGTTTCATGATGATACGTGCAATGGTGGAAGAGATGTATCATGAGTTTAAGAAGAACAAAGATGAAGGCACTTCATCGCCTAAAGATCAAGAAGATAACGGAAAGGGAGAAATGCTTCCTCCACCATCTCCTTCATCATCACCATCATCATGATCATCATCCTCTTCTTCTCATAAATCTGGTCCTTCTAAGAAGAAAAAGAAGAAATCATCTTTGATCAAATTAGATGTAAAATTTGATTTTCCAATTTATGATGGAGAACTTAACAATGAAAAGATTGATAATTGGATAAGACAAATTGAAGTGTGTTGCAAGGTGTAGAAAGTTGTTTCAGAAAGGAAGAAGATCTAGCTTGCTAGCCTTCGACTTGGAGGAACCACACTTGTATGGTGGTAAGTCAAGACATAAGTAGATCTCCAAAAGCATGGTAAAATAATTTCAACTTGGAATGAATTTGTTTCTACTATTAAAAAACAATTTTATCATTTGGCTTATATGCAACAAGCAATGATGAGTTGGCAAACGCTATATCAATTAAAAGGTCAAAGTGTTCAAAGTTATACTCAGGAATTCCGTAAGAGAGCTTTAACATTAGGCATATCATTGGACTCACCAAAGACATTGTTGAAATACATAGGTTGTCTTCATAGTTATTTGAGGCATACCATACTTATGTTTAATCCAAGTAGCTTAGATGATGTATCGGTTCAAGCAACTCATCTAGAAGCTAGAGGCAAAAATGTAACCCAAGATGTTGAGAAATCATCCAAACCTATTGAAAGCAAGAATAAAGGCAAGAAGAAACTTAAATGGAAGGATAAGAAAACAAACACTTTGAAGAAAAATAAACCTTCATGCACTCATTGTAAGAAGGAAGGACATGATGAGGCACACTGCTGGTCATTGCATCCCGAATTGAAGCCTAAGAAGTTTGGGAGTAAAGAGCGAAAGAATGTTGTTGCTATTCAAAAGGACTTGGGATCAGATTCAGGTGACGAGACAATGGTTACAGCTATAGGTATAAAAGGAAAAGATTCTAAAGCATCTACAAGTACTTCTTCGCATTCTGTTAATAATGATAATGATGATAGGAAAAGAAATGAGATATTTCACATTAGAGTCATTTCCAAGCATAATAAAATTGATTCTTTATTTGATAGTGGGTCACAAGTTAATTTTATTTCTGAGCAATTATAAAGACGTTGGGTCTAGAAACAAAACCTCATAAAAGCCATATCCATTAGGTTGGGTGTGTGATAAAAATAAGCTACAAGTTACAAAACAATGTAAACTTTGTTTTGCTATTGGGTCAAAGTTTGTAGATGAGGTTGAGTTAGACATAGTCCCATTAGACATATGTGGAATTATATTAGGAAGTCCATACTTGTACGATAGAATTGCTATCTTCTATCGAATTGAAAATAAGTTTCAACTCACTAAGGATGGAATTGAATATATTGTAAGGGCTCATAAACTCAAAGATAATTTCTCTCTCATAAGTTCGGGACAGATGACAAGAATTGTAAATTCAAGTAAATAATTTTTACTTATGATTTTAAAAGCAAAGGATATTGATAAATCTGTTGCTTTCCAAGGCTGTAATCCTAAGCAGAAAGCAGATCTAGGTATAGTTGTTTCCGATTATGATATTATGTTTCAAGAGCCTAAAGGGCTTCCACCCAAGTGAGAGATAGAACATGAAATTTATTTGCAGCAAGATGCTCCACTACCTAACATTGGAATGTATAGGTTATCAACTCTAGAGAATGTAGAAATAAAGAAGCATGTATAGGAGTTGCTCGATCAAGGGTTTATTCGACCAAGCACATCACCGTGCGGATCACTTATTGTGTTAGTGTGAAAGAAAGATGGTTCATGGAGAATGTGCATTGATTTTAGAGCATTAAATAAAATCACAATAAAGAATCGTTATACTCCTCCTCGTATTCATGATTTGTTAGATCAATTAAAAGATGCAATTTACTTCTCTAAATTGGACTTGTAAAGTGGCTACCATCAGATCAGAGTTGAAAAATAGGATGTATGGAAGACCGCTTTCAAAACAAAGCAAGGACTCTATGAATGGATGGTTATGCCTTTTGGCTTAACTAACACTCTAGCTACATTCATGCGAGTCATGAATGATGTATTCAAACCATTCATTGATGATTTTGTAATAGTCTATTTAGATGATATTCTTGTTTCCAATAGAAGATGGGATGAACATGTAAAGCATGTAATTCATATTTTAGATGTTTTGAAAAGATAAAATATCTATGTAAAACTATCAAAATGTGAATTTGGCAGAATATCTTTGAATTATTTGGGTTATATTGTAAGGGGTGGTGAAATGAAGATAGATCCCTCTAAGGTTGAATTCATTGTAAATTGGCCTAAGCCCAATACTACTATAGAAGTTAGAAGTTTCTTAGGGGTAGCACAATATTGGAGAAAGGTTATTCCTATTTTTTCTTTGATTGCAACTCCTTTACATGCTTTGACAAGTATGAAATAGGCGTTTCAATGGAGAGGCAAATAGCATAAATTGTTTGACACATTGAAAGAAAGGATCAGTACAATGCCAGTACTAGAGCTGCTAGATCTTCAACATCCATTTGAGATTGAGATAGATGCAAATGAATATGCCATGGGGGCAGTGTTGATGCAACACAGAAAGCCTATATGCTTTCATTCTGAGACATTCACATCAATAGTAGTTAACTATCCTACATATGATAAAGAATTATATGCATTAGTTCGGAGTGTTAAAAAGTGGAAACATTACATAATGGGTAAGGAAACAATCATACACACAGATCATCAACCACTTCAATATTTACACTCACAAACTAAATTGCAACAATCATGACATTACAGGTAGATGGGTTTTCTACAACAATTTCATATTGTTATCATATATAAGAAAGACATACATAATAAGCTTGTAGATAAGTTATCTAGACCAATTATAAATGCATCCACAATATTTAAGCATAATTCAATAATTCGTGAAAGTTACATTGAACAAGATGCTCAAGACACAAATTTTAAGGATGTATATGCAACTTTAAGTCATGGCAAGTAGGTAGAAGAATTGGATTATTTCATAAAGGACAAACTCTTATATCATTTGGGAAAGTTATGCATTCCACAAATTGAAAGAGTTAATATAATTTGAGAAGCACATACTTCTCTCATTGACCACGGATGAATGAGACAGTTTCTAGATATATTAAAGGATGTAGTATGTGTGCTACAATCCAAGTAATAGAAAATTAGGCTTGTATACTCCACTCCCAATTCCTTCTTGTCCTTGGGAAATTGTTTCCATGGATTTTGTTGGGGGATTGCCAAAGTCTAGAAATAATATTATTTGTATGTAGTTGTACATATGTTAAGTAAGATGTGTATTTTGACACCATGTAATAAACAGGTCACAATTGAACAAACTGAAAAGTTGTTCTTTCAAAATGTATGGGTTCTTTTTGGATTACCCACTTCTATTGTATCCGATCGAGATTCTCGATTTGTTGAGAAATTTTGCTCAAGTCTATAGGAGTTAATGAACAAAAAGTTAAAGAAGAGCACGCCATTTCATCCACAAGTAGATGGTCAGACAAAAGTGGTCAATAAGACAGTGATACAATTTCTTCGAGGATATTGCAACAAGCGTCCCAAACTTTGGGATGAACATTTGTGTTATGTGAAACATGTTTACAACCATGAAAAACATTCTTCTACTCAGAGATCTCCTTTTGAGACTTGTTTTGGTTTTATACTAAAGTCTCCCTTGAATTTTTTCTTTGGTAAAGACATAGCAATTGATGGACACAGTGATGTGGACAAAGAAACCAAGTTCATTGAACAAATCCAAGAAATTCACCAGGCAGTACAGGAATAGCTAGAAACAAGCCAAGCAAAGTATAAGGCGCGACATGACAAGCATCGAGTTGAGCATAGTTTTCAAGTTGGTGATCAAGTCTGGTTGTAAATCAGCAAAGAAAGACTGCAAGGGGAAGGTAAAATGTTGAAACCAATTAGATATGGTCCTTTCAAAATACTTGACAAAATTGGTGAAAATGCTTTCTTCCTAGATCTACCAACGTATATGCAGATCTATTCCATTGTAAATGTTGAAAACTTGTGATTGTATGAGCCTTCATTGATTGAAGATCCCAAAGAGAAAGGTCAACTAACTTCCATTGAAGATCTTTTGCCCGAGTATCTCAATGAGCTACAGGAGGACACAGTTCTTGACAAGAGGATAAGGACTTCGTGACGGGGAAATATTGAGTATCTTCGAGTTGGACTCAAAGGTACAAATCTAAGTAAATCATGATGGATAGAAATCAGAAAATTGAGGGAACTTTATCCTCACTTACTCAATAGTTAAAACCAACTTTTGGTGGTCCAAAAGCTTCTAGTGGGGAGGAGTGATCCAAAATGGATCTAGTTTTTCCTCTAGATCAAAGTATTCAAATGTAGATGAAAGTGGGATGAAGTCGAAGTGCTCGTTGATATGATTCCAACAGTGCAAATGGCACGTAAATATGAGTCTGGATGAAGAAGTTAGAGCCAATCAAAGTTTTCGGAATGTTAGGGGAAAAAAGTAAAAAATTAAAGGTCAACGATCAATGCCTACATCAGTAGGGACACATGTCAACCCGGGAATGAGCCACGGGTCTTCGATGATGTCAACAGAGGAGGTGACGTGGAAGATTGTGATTGGTTCATATGGGCCAATCCAGTGCTGACACGTGGAAACCTGAATTTTGCCCAATGTGGCCTTATTTCCAAAATTTTGGGTATCATGGAGGATCGAACCCCTGACCTCTCAGAATGGCTACATTTTCGCCAGAACCATCTTACTAGATGAGCTACCATAGGTCTTGGTAATGGAAGCAAACAGGTTGTATTTATTGTGTATTGGGTTTTTCGTCCGAAAAAGGTCAGATGGTCGAGGTCAACCCCATGACCATCGGACCTTTGGAATTATCGTTATCATATAGTTCGAAACACATTGCAATATCCCACATTCACCACAAGTCACAAAAACATGTGGTATATTAATACCATATGATTAATGTTTAAACCAACGAATATATCATATATCACCACCAAATGAACCATATACATTATAACAACATACCAAACAGTGGAATGGTTGGGCGGGGATTTGATCCCTCAACCTTCCAAAACCATATATATGCAACGCTTTAACACACCTCTGTTAACCAACATGTCATAAGTTTGGGCTTGAAACAAAGCCGAACATAATTTTATTTAAACAGTTGTAGGTGCCAACCCCGCCAAACCACCAGTGCACAGACCAAGGTAGTTTGGAGTGGGTCGAGGTGGTTTTGTGTCAAAACATTGGTTTTGCAGGGGCATAGGCATTTTTGACCATTCTAGGGGGTCTGGAGGTCACAATGGCGAAATATGGTTGAGTTTATACTCGTTTGACTCGAAATTTCTAGCTGGATGCAACGATGAAGTCCAATTTCTTATTTGAGACTCTATTTTTGAGCTCATACCTGTAACAGCATTTTGAAGACAAAATAAAGAGGTCAACACTAAAAGCTAAAGGACCAGGAGATGTAGCCAGGAAGTCTGGTGAACTCTTTTATTAAATTTTGTTGTGTTGAAGTGTTTGAATGTGTTTTCAACTTGTTTATGTGTTTATGTTATTTGCAATCTTTTCGATCTGTTGCACTAAGTAACATAAGCAACTTCACATAAAGTCTATAATACCTTTTTCATTAATGGATGAATACTAAGATAAGGGTTCCTTTGTTCAATGGAAATAACTATGCACTTTGGAGTGGAAGAATGCAGGTTCATTTGTTGGCACAAGGATACGAATTATGGGAAATCATTGACAAAGGCATCACATTTAGGATGAACAAGGTAAGAAAAATATGGTATATGATGCAAAGGATAAAGATATTATTATCAGTGAGCTTATTGAATCTATTTATCTTAATGTATTGAGTTGCAAAACTGCTAAAGAGGTATGGGGCAAGCTTGAAAATATATATGCAGGTGACTCAAAGGTGAAAGAAGAAAAGCTTAAAATTTACGGGGAAAAAATTGAGCAACTCAAAATGAAGGAAGATGAAAATATTGCTACACACTTTCAGCTTGTTGATGAAACAAAAAATACATTAGAAGGTTTGGGAGAACCCGTCGACACAAAAAGTGTTGTTCAAAAGATCCTCAGAACCTTGCTAGCAAGATTCGACGCAAAGGTATCTGTCTTGGAATATAGATCGAATCTGACCAATCTAAGCATAAACGAATTGCATGGAATTATTATGGCATATGAAATGAGTTTTGAAGAATAGGGTATCACATCTCACTTAGAAATAACATTTCTCGCATCCAAGAATATTGGTAAGGACAAGTAGACTCAAAAATTCAAAACTTGTAGTTGTAAAGATGAAGAAAAGGAAGAAGATGAAGAAGAATTTTTAGATAAATAATTTTCTTACTTCACACGAAAGATGAGAACAGGTATGGGAAAATTAAAAGGTAAAATTCCATTGATATGTTTTGATTATGGTGAGGTTGGGAATTTTTCAACCACTTTTCCTCACAAAAATTAGGTTGTTATGAAAGGGAAGAAAGGTCCTAGGAAGTTCAACAAGAAAATCAAGAAGAAATGGTTTAAGAAAAGTTATTTTTTCAAAGAAGATAGCTCCTCATCCAATGAAGACATTGACAACGAACAATAAATCAAATGGAATAGTTTTGTTTATGGCCAAGCATAATAAGAAAGAGGCATATGACGAAGAGATGAATGAGGTTGAATTTAAAAATGAATTTATCAGGGTTATCAAAGAGCTCAAGGTCGAGAAGAAGCACGTTAATAATCTTGAAGACGAATTAAAGACAAAAAGGGAATAGGTCCTAAATCTTAAAATCAAGGTTGAAGAATGCAAACAAATTGAAGAATCTCTGAAGAAAGAATTAAAGGAAAGAGACAAGGATAGAGAGGCATTGGAAGTTGAAACAATCTTTCTATGAACGGAAGTAAAATATGGAAAAAATCTTCAAAACTATGCCAAAATCTCAAAGGCATTAGAAGAACTCATCAACAATCAGTGATCATGCACTGACAAGAGTAGTTTGGGTTACAAAGAAAAATCTAAAAAGGAGTCAAATCCTTTTATGACAACAAAATAAGATGGATATGCAAAATCTACCAGGCATGTAGATCTCTCAGCTAAATCAAGAGATCAAGACTCGTAGGATGAACCATGGAAAAAAAATTCTCGAAGAAGATTTCCTCCTAGGTATCAAACTATATTTTATGGTCATTGTTATTCATATGGAAGGTTTGGACATAGAGTTGTAGAATGTCGCATGTATGTTTGGAATGAATATAGTTCCAATGTATCTTTCAGAAATGGATATTCCAGAACTCAACAAAATATCAACAAATTTGATCATTTGGGATATGATGTCGAATGTTACAAATGTAAAAATTTTGAACATGTGGCTAAAGATTGTAGACTTGGAAGCTCTTCAAAGGAATTCTCACAAAATCAGAACAGACAAGTATGGAAAAGTACGACTGAAAAATGTGTTATCACTCTCAAGGCTCAAAGCGATAGAAACACTTGGTATGTTGACAGTGGTTGCTCAACGCATATGTCTAAAGATAAAAATAAGTTCATATGCTTTAAGTAAAAGATGAAACAATGTCTTTTGTAAATGACAGGTCTTCAAATGTCATAGGAGAAGGTATGGTCACACTTGGAAGCAAGGATGCATTAGTGAAGTATGTGTTGTTGGTTGAAAATATGAATCAAAATTTGCTAAGTGTTGGATAGATGTGCGATCAAGGACACATGATGCTATTCAACTCTAAGAAATGTGAAATCATGAAAGGCAAATTTAGAAAAATTGTGGCTACAGTAAGCAAAGCTCCAAATGACATATATATTTTGGATGAAACACATAAAGGGTGATTTTTGGAAAAATAAGATGAAAGTTGGTTATGGCACAAATGAATGGAACATATAAATTTTGACAATTTGGTCAAGATCAACAAAAAGGAAGTAGTAAGAGAAATGCCTAAAATTTCAAAACCTACCAATACAATATGTGAATCTTGTCGGCACAACAAACAAACAAAAGTTGAGTTGAATACAAAGGAACACTTTGTGTCATGTCCATTGGAATTAATACATATTGGTCTATGTGATCCTATGAGAACAAAAGGTTTAGATGGTGAACTATAATTTATGCTAATGATAGATAATTACACCAGAATGACATACATCAGTTTCTTAAAGAAAAAATATGAGGCATTCGAATGTTTCAAAATATACAAGGAATTGGTCGAAAATGAAACCGATTTGAAGATCAAATGTCTGAGATCAAATAATGGTGGAGAATTCATGTCCAAATAATTTCAACAATACTGTGAGGAAAATGGAATAAAAAGGCAATTCTCAACAGCCAGAACACCACAATATAATGGAGTTGCAGAAAGAAAGAAAAAATAACAATACAGGAAATGGCTAGACCAATGTTAAATGACTCAAAATTGGATGATAAATTTTGGGTTGAAGCAATAGATATAGTCGTATTCATTATAAACTGAGGTCTGCTCAAGAACAATTGTAACATGACTTCGTACGAACTATGGAAGGGAGGACTGGGTAACGTCAAATATATCAAAATATTTGGAAGTAAATGATACATCAAAAGGGAAGACCAAAAACTGGGCAAGTTCGATTCCCGTGTTGATGAAGGTATTTTCGTTGGTTATTCATGAAAAATAAAGGATTATAGATGCTACAATTTGAGGTGAAAACAAATATTTGAAAGCATAAATGTTACTTTTGATGAAGACTGTGTTCTAAAGGATAACAATGAGATCGTCTCTGAGGGGCTTGAGGTAGAATCTATGGAGGATGAAAAAGAAGCTCTAGAACAAGACCAATCAAATAAGGAAACAATAGTCAACAAAGAGGAAATAAGAAATGATCAGCAAGATGTATAAGAAACTTCTCCAATTTTTTTAAAAGAATGGTGTCAAAAGAATCATCCATCAAACCAAATCATCAACAACATAAATGAAGTAATTAGAACTAGAAGAAGTCGAATACTTCATTCGTCACGTCAAGCCCACCTTGCTCTTTTAGCACATTTAAAGCCTAACAATATTGAGTAAGCTAGTCAAGATGAACACTGGGTAGCAACTATGAATGAAGAACTGGAACAAACTGAGAAGAATGACAATTGGGAATTGGTTCCATGACCAAAGGTTAAAAATTTTATTGGAACTAAATGGGTCTTCAGAAACAAATTGAATGAGGACAGACATGTTATCAGGAATATGGCAAGATTATTCTGAAAAGGATATGCACAAGTAGAAGGAATTGATTTTGAAGAAAAAATTTCTCCCATTTCCAGAATGGAAGCTATCCATATGTTTCTCACTTATTCATGCTCTAGAAAAATCAAGGTGTTCCAAATGGATGTTAAGTTAGCCTTTCTAAATGGTGAATTGGAAGAAGAATTTTACATTGAACAACCTAGAGGTTGTCTTCTCTTTGACAAGGAAGACTACGTCTACATATTAAATAAGGCACTATAATGTCTCAAACAAGCTCCTAGAGCTTGGTATGCTCATCTTGATGGATATCTACAACAACAAGGATTCAAGAAAGGAAGTGCCAACATAAATCTCTATGTGAAAGTGGGTCATGTTAACTTAACAATTATCGAGGTATATGTGGATGATATAATCTTTGGAATCAATGATGACAGATTAAGTAAAAACTTTGCCACAAATATGCAAAATGAGTTTGAAATGTCTCTACATGGCGAGCTGACATACTTTTTAGGGCTTCATATATCTTAGTAGGATAAAGGAATATTTATATATCAAACCAAGTACATCAAGGAAATGCTCAAGAAATTCAAGATGGAAGATTGCAAGCTTGTCCTTACCCCAATGGTAACATGTTGCAAGTTAAGTTTAGAAGATTCGTCAAAGGATGTGGAACAGAGGTTGTATAGATCTATGATTGAAAATCTTCTATATGCGACAACTTCTTGGCTAGATGTAATGCAGGTAGTTGGACAAGTAGCAATATTCCAAGCAACACCAAAAGAATGTCATATTATTGTCATCAAAAGAATTCTTCGATATCTTAAGGGCACAATAGAATATGGTTTATGGTATCCCAAAGGAAATGATATAGTTATCCAAGCTTATATAGATGTAGATTGGGCAGGAAGTGTTGATGATTGAAAGAGTACCAGTGGAGCAGCATTCTGTCTAGGTGGTTGTCTTATTTCATGGTTAAGTAAAAACCAATCTTCAATCTCACTATCCACAACAAAAGCAGAATATATCACGGAAATAGATTGTTGTACTCAAGTTCTCTAGATGAAGCAAATTTCCAAGATCTTCAAGTCAAGCTTGATGAGCCTATTCCCATCTTTTGCGATAACACCAGTGCCATCAACATCTCCAAGAATCCTATGTTCCATTCCAAAACAAAGCGCATTGTGATCACATATCATTGCGTTAAAGAGGAGGTCACTGAAAATAATATCAAGTTGAATGTGTTGGCATAAAGGAACAAATTTATGACATATTTACCAAACCATTACCTCGTGAATCATTTGAGTATCTTCACCAAAAGCTTGGGATTCTCCCAAGTTCTCATTAGGCCCTTTCTCTTTTCTAACTAAGTAGAAAAGGGGAGTGGAGGTATGTACAGGTCTGCAGGACGATAGTTTTTCAGGGGGAGTTACCCTTTTCCATCGATGAAAAAGGGGGTGAGAAGGCAGTAGGAAGAGGTGTCATGATCATAGGGAGAGTACTTGTGTTTCCATCAATGCCAAAGGATCAGTGGTTGTCATTGATGTAAACCTAAGCAACACCAAGGGCTACCTCGATATTGCATGGGAATTTCGACTTGAAAAATCATCCTATTCTAAGTCAACGATCTTCTATATGGATTCTAATTGTCGATATGTTTCTATTGATATATAGCATGCCAAGTAGTTCTTCATGGTTTGAGATTTATTCTTGTTTGAAGTTAGTAACCCCAATTAGTGGGCTAAAACCCCATGGGGTTGTGGCATGGAACTCATCATCGGTTGTGGTCACTGAATAGTCATAATTAATAATTTTTATTTTCCTAAAATCCATCTAATGTTCACTTGTTGAGGACCCTCTCAACTCAAGACACTTCTATAAATAGTGACAATCATACCCTCCTCTAGCAAGCACTTTTCAACAAACTATGTTGTGAGAAGACTTCTATAATTTTTCATCCCTCATGAGCTTCTAACTTAGGATCTATTGCAGGGATTTTAAGGTTTCATTGAGGTCTGGTTAGGGCACAAAATAATGATCAAGTTTGAAGGTCTGTTTTGAAGAAAGTTTAGAGCCTTGGATTATAAGACTTTGTTGCTTCAAATAGGCCATCATGGCATTTTCACTATAAATGTTTTTTATACGAAGCTTTGGAAGCTTAAATTAAAACTCATTTGAGAAAAATATTGATGAACCTCGTGACCAAAATGTAGATCTTGGTTCACTATATCTTCATAGATATGATCTGAGGAGGTTAAGGTTTTTGCAGGCTCCCGAATTCCATGTCAAATGGGTGACCTCGAGAAAATCATCATAACTTTCTCTGTGAGCATTGGTTTTAAATTTCATAAATAATGACAAGAATAGGACGTACTATATTTTGTTGGTATCATTTTCAAGGCTAAAGGTCAAAACAGTGACACATGGAACTTTGTACAAGTACACTCTATTAAACAAGTCTATAATCAGGTCATCATGGGAGATTGGGCATAACAATTTCTTGAAAATCCAATCTCGATAAGATCTGCGGGGTTGGAAATAGGACTGAAATGGCTAGCATAGGACAAAATTTTAGACCTTGGATATCTAAATTTACATAGATACAACAGATTCAATAGCGAGCTCCTAGAAGGCAAGAAAAAGTATGCATTCAAGGATCACTACAGTGAGGACCACACATAAACAGTCAAGGGTAAGTCTGCTACAACAAAGTATGTATGATTAGTATTTTCATTTTAATTTTGACTATCATCTCTGACATATGTTTTTGTAGGATGACGTAAGTATATTGTTTTGTATTTGTTTGGGTCTTTCTTGTTAATGCATGTGTAGGAAGGATGACGCTTTAGAACAAATTGGACACATACGAGAAGGACATGTAATGCCAAAGTACCATTAATTCAAGCAAGCACAACAATACCTTAGCAACTACAAGTGATCCAAGAAGCAATGTCGAGTCAAGTGTCATGTCTTGTCAATAATCTAGTGTTGTAAAAGAGTCATCATTGTAAATTTGTAAAAGAGCCATCATTCTAAATTTGTAAAAGAGTCATCATTGAAAGAGTCGTTATTGTATAAGGGTCAATCTGCCTAGAGTCAAAGAGGCATTGTTGGGAGGTATAGGAGTCATTTTTTGGATGATGTCATGGTTGGGTTATAGGTCATAGTGTGATTGGGTGTTCGGTCAAGTATAAGAAAATTATTGTAAATCATATAGTATCATGGATCATTGTCCTTGGTACAGGACTCCACACTCTTGTACCATTTTTTATCATTATAGGCTAGCAGGGAGGTGTTAGGCTGGTGCTAGGCAGTGACTAAGTAGCTTGATGTTCCATCACCTTCGCCACATAAGCCAACCATTATGCACCCTCACCCATTTTTCATGATCATATGTTTGAAGGTGGGCCTTTAAACCCCGAAGGTATGACTTTGATTATGTAATTGGGTATTTTTGTTTACTTATCATGGACACTTATGGGCATGGATTAGTGGGGGTATTTGACAAAAAGAATGGACTTGGTATTTACTCTTGTCCCATCATTCAACTTGGTGGTTAACCTTGTATGCTAGTCTTGTGGGATATCCTCTATTGGCTACTAGCTTTAGGAGTGGCATTACATGGGAAACCCTAATTTTGGTTGCGTGGCCTTACTTACCTCACATACTTATGAAACCATCTCAAGAAAAAGATAGAAAAGATAGATCAACACCTTAGAATTTAGCCTCTTCGAGGGGGAAACCTCCTTTACATTAAATAAATGAACAATTCTTGGATGATTCAAATGACAAAACCTCCTTTCTATATTTAGGAGTCTAAGGTGTCACAATATAACCCAGCCGACCTAAAAATAATAATATAAAGCCACAAAAATAACAATAGAGGGATTCTATGGGGCACAATAATAAAAATATGGGGACAATAGGGG
>APFE030140537.1:14288-44162 GCA_000404065.3 Pinus taeda | reverse complement strand
AGAAGGTGCATTAGTAAGGCCAAAAGGCATGACCAAAAATTCATAATGACCCTCATGAGTTCTAAATGTTGTTTTTGGAATGTCTACAGTCTTCATTCTGATTTGATGATATCCTAAACGAAGATCCAACTTGGTGAAGTAAATTGATCCATGCAATTCATATAGTAATTCATCAATGACAAGAATGGGAAAATTATCTTTAACAGTGAGCTTGTTGAGCTCCCTATAATCTGGACACATGCATCATGATCCATCCTTCTTGTGCACCAATACTACTAGAGCAGAGAAAGAACTTTGACTAGGTTGAATTATACCAACCTCTAGCATTTCTGAAACCATACGTTCAATTTCACTCTTTTGGGCATAGGGATATTTGTATGGCCTGATGTTTGGAGGACACTTCCTGGAATTAGATGAATAGCATGATCATGATCACGAATAGGTGGGAGACATTTGGGAGTCTGAAATACCTTGGAATGATTGTCCAATACTTTTTGCAGATCTGGAGAAATAGATGATTCCAATGTGGAAACATCTAGTGAACATAATTGTGCAATTACACCTCTTTGTTCCCTTTTTAGAAGCTTTGTCATACCATTAGAGCCGATTATCTTTCCCGGTTTCCCTGAAATACCCCTTAATTCAACTTCCTTCCCTTTCGTAGAAAATTTCATGAAAAGTTCTTGAAAATTAAAAGCTATTGTACCCAAGGATTGTAGCCATTGGACTCCTAGTACACCATCAACACCTCCCATTGGAATGGAAAGCATTGGGCTAGTCAATACATATTTTCCCATGGATAGCTTGATATTATGGCCCTTTGCAGAGCAATTTATCATTCCTCCATTTGCAACCATCACTTGACACTTTGGTGCTAGATATAGGAAGAAATTCAATTCTTTTGCTACCTTACAATGAATAAAATTGTGGGTACTTCCTGAATCAATCAACACTATTACCTTTTTCTTCTTGATTTGTCCTTCTATCTTGATGGTTTGAGGAGTGGTAATTCCAGCCAATACATTACAAGATATGGTTGGATTCATTTCTTCTTTATCTACGCTTTGTTCTTGGATTATATCCTCTTCCTTTGACCTTTCTTGCACCTTTTCTTCTTTATCTTCACAATCTATGTAGAATAATTTCTTCTCAGCACACTTATGACCCTTAGTGTATTTGCTATCACAACTGTAACAAAGCCCTTTTTATATTTTTTCTTCCAATTGTTGTGGTGTCAAACTTATAGGTTGTGGAAGGCTAGGGGTAAGAACACTTCCATCTTTATAGTTGTGATTGGTATGCTTCCTGGTTGCCATAATTTTTCTTTCCATTTTTCTTGCCAACCTGAATGCCTTCTCTAATGAATCAGGTTACCAAAGGCGAACATCATGTTGGATATTATCCTTTAAAGTTCCTATGAACACATCAATCCTATGCTCCTCTGGAATATCTTTTACCCTTATGTTCAATTTTTGGAACTCCTCAATGTGCTCCATTATTGAACCCTTTTGTTTGAGACTTATCAATTGGCTAAAAAAAGTGTTGCTTTTTGTATCCTCATAATGTGTTGTCAATTCTTCCGTAAAAATTTCCCAAGCGATAATTTGTTTACGAGATCAAAGCCATTGGTACCATACAAACTGATTTGTTTCCAAATATAAAGTTGCAATATGTACCTTTTGTGTGTTTTGCACATTATTGAGATCGAAAAATTGCTCCATCTATAATATCCATGTTGCGGGATCCTTGCCATCAAACTTCGTCATATCGATTTTTGGAATATGGTGGGTATTTGATACAATAGTAGAGTCTATGGAATCATGATTAACATTTCTTTTGTTCTCATCATGAGTTTCCTTTACTACCCTTTCACCATTAGTGACCATTTCTTGTAGCAACTTATTCATATTTATCTTCAATTCTTCCATGTTTGTCTTCAAATCTATCTTCAAATTGTCCATCTCAGCTTCTATGCCTTTCTTTAAAACATCCATCTTAGCTTCTACATCTTTCTTTAAACCATCCATCTTATATTCTGTTCCTTTTTGTGCAAGTGATAGTTGTTGCACTTGGTCTTGTAATTTTGATATATCATGTTGCATTTCTTCCTCTTCTTCATGAGTCATGCTAGAGCTTTCAAGTTGCTTACTAGGTGTTTGCATTTTATTTATGCAGAGCATAAATTACCGATAATAATTCTTTACTATACCCTTTGAATTCCTTCAAACTAATTTTCAAACCAAGCTTATGTAGAAATTTAGGAAAAAATACACGCCTTTTTTCACTTTGTAGGAGCTTGCTATTGAATATGATGTATCTCTGTAATTTCAGACCATCTAGTTCTGAAATTGTGATCTATAGTAGCCCTCGACATCCTCTTTCCAATGCCACAAGTCTGATCCAAATTGGATTCTCCAAGAAAGAGTTATACGAAATCTCCCACAGTGACCTGATTATAGAATAGTTCAATAAAACGAACTTGTATGACATTACACGAGTCACTGTTTCGACCTTTGGCTCTGAAAAATTAAAAAAAAGAAACTATAGTCTATCCTCTTTCTATACCTTCTTACGAAATTTCAATCTGATGCTCAGAGAGAAAGTTATGACGATTTTCCCCAGGTCACCTGTTTGTAATGCAATTCAGGAGTCTGCAAAAAGACCAACTTCCTTAGATCATATCTCTGCAAATATAGTGCAAAAAGTTTTGAAATTCTGACCCGAGGTTTAACACAATTTCTTCTCAAATGGGTTTTTTTTTTAGCTTCTGAAACATTGTAAAAAAAAATTTATAGTGAAAATACGACGATGACTTATTTGGAGCAGCGAAACCCTAGAATCCAAACCTCTGATACCAAATGTTATGAAACCAGCTCAAGAAAAAGATAGAAAAGATAGATCAACGCCTTATAATTCAGCCTCTTCGAGGGGGTAACCTCCTTTACATTACATAAATGAACAATTCTTGGATGATTAAAATGACAAAACCTCCTTTCTATATATAGGATTCTAAGGAGTCACAATATAACCCAACCGACCTAACAATAATAATATAAAGTCACAAAAATAACAATAGAGGGATTCTATGGGGCACAATAATAAAAATATGTGGACAATAGGGGCACAAAAATATTAATAAGGGATACAACTACAATAGTAATGGGGTAATCACTAGTATTAGAGGGACCTATCAACATCACTCCCCTCTACTCATTATAACCCATTTTCACATATTTCCCATCTGGGTCCACATTTTTCCATTAGGTTCACAAAGAGTTATCCTTCCCTTCCCCTTGTCCACACTTTGGGTCAGGCCTGGAATGATACCCTGAAGGTTGATGCAGTTAAAAATAAATTTAAAATCATAATTTGGTCACTTAAAACAAGAAATGTACCATAAAATGTAAAAGATGGTTGAGACATAAAAAAAATAGCACTTCAACAAATGCCAAACATGAGCTATACCCCTTTATCATGGCTATCAACCTAGTTCCTAGGGCCCCTATGTGAGCCCCCTACATCATTAAGGAACCCATGGTTGTTCCAACCCATGGTGGCAAAAAAATTTCCAACCTTAAAGGGGGTATTCACTATTATATCATTCACATCATGTTCTCATCCCCTGGAGCTCTGAGCAGTTATAAAAGAAAGATAAATAAAAGGAAAAAGGCATATGAAGAAGGGTGGAAAAACAAAGTTCGAGGTAACTCATGTACCACGTTTTATCCCTCCTACATATGTACACCCAAGTGTGGTCTTCCCTGATCATAGCTACCTGTGTACCATGGCATGGGGCTTGGAGCCTTTCCCTTGATGCCCCACTTTGTTCCACTATTATTTGACATGACACCTGCCATTTGATAGATATACCAAGGATTGACTTACACTCCCTTAGAGGTTGAAACCATCTAATAGGGTCCTTGATTAACCTCCTCCTTGAACCTGGGGAGACTTGTACATTCTAAAGCTTATTATGGAAGGGCATGCCACTATGAAGTGCCCACTTGGTTCCATGATTTGTAAGCTTATTTTCTCAATTACATTAATGAATTGTTGTATTGGAAGGTGAGGAGACACATTGGATCTTATATAGGATTGTAGGTAGGTTTTCATCTTGGGGTTTGATCTCCCTATATGGGGCCTAATCCCATCGAGGGTCATATTGGAATTTGTAGGGAGTGCATTGAGAGCCATGGGCCTCCACTATAGTAGAGAGTATATAACCATTCCATGGGATCCTTCAACACCATTCATTACTCCTTTAATTCACTTAACATTTAGTAATCAATGGAAATTATGCTTTAATTAATTGACCCTACATAGAGTTGGGCGTTGTGAATGGGGTCAACGTTGAAATTTTGTAAGTGTGCATTCGTCTAAAATTTGACATGGTTATAGTAGATGCATGTGTTGAGGAAATGGGTGGGTTCCAAGACTCAAATATGACTCACACAAAGAATTGAAAAAAATTATAACATAAATTTCGAGGAGATGAAATTATTTATTATTTTCTACTATCCTTATCATGTTATGTACTAACTAGCCTGAGCGAGAGTTAGGCACTCAATTGGTTGAGCATTGATGCACCTTAATTTTCTATTGAGAGGTCACGGGTTAAATTCTCTTAACACTCTCAGGGTTAGGTAAATGTTTAGTTCACTTAACATTTAGAAATCGGTGGAAGCTATACTTTAATTAATTGACCCTAAACAGAGCTAGTGGTTGTGAATGGGGAAAACATTAAAAAAAAATCAACTTGTGCTTGTATGCACTAAAATTTGACTTCATTATATTAGAAGCATGTGTTCACGATATGGAAGGGTTTTGATGTTGAAAATGGCAACAAGAAATGCTAAAAATAGCATTGCTATAAATAACATTTTTGGTACCAGTGTTGGACATAGCAACAAGGAATGAAAAATGGAAGTGCTAAAAATAACATTGCTATAAATAGTATTTCGGGATGTATTACAATTTTAGTTAGTCCCTGAACTAAAATTGAGAAGTAAAATTCGAATTTGATCTTAACAACTATTTGAAAAATAATTAATTGATTCATCTTGAGTTAATTAGTTAGAGAAAATCAAACATGAAGTCTATGTGAAGACATGCAATAGTTATCCCTTTGATTGAGGAAGTTATCCATCAATTAAGGAGATAAGGTTGAGTTGTAATTAGTTAGCTCAGTTAACTGAGTTAAGTCCAGTTTGATTAGTTCCAACAGTTTGTGGAACTGATTGTGAGTTTAGTTAGTTAATGCATGCATGCATGCAACTAGTGTACTTCAGATACCTGAATATTCTCTCATAAATAACTCATGCATGTCAGTTCAGTTAGAGACCCATTTGAGATCAGAGGAAGAGACATTGTACTATCAGTTGAAGGATTTTTCCTATATATGAAACTCATCCATGCAGAAGGATTCATCTCCTTTAGGTTTGTGTAGTTATTTCTGAGCCAAGTGAGTTGCGTGAAGTGGGAATTCACACAACTCATCCATGCAGAAGGATTCATCTCCTTCAGGTTTGTGTAGTTATTTCTGAGCCAAGTGAGTTGCGTGAAGTGGGAATTCACACAAGTGGAAGCATTGGACCCTAGGAATAATTGTGCAAGGAAATAGGAGGCTTGGAGGGTAGAGGAGAAGGTTGTGAGAGCCTTTGACTATCTATGAGCAATACTATTTGATTGCACAGAGAGCAGGATAGTTTGAGACTTGATTCTCTTTGTAACTTGAATAAGATTTCCATTTCTATAATAACACAAAGATTGGGGTTTTAGGCTAAGGCTTTCCCCGGGTTCATGGTAAATTTTAGGGGCGAATTATAGCCCAAAGGTGAAATTTGAGGGTTTTTACATTTTAAAAGGGTGAATTTTTTATTAAAAACCCTTCAATCATATTCCTTTAAAATCGCCGAATTTTGATATTTGCCCTTGGTTTGGGAGATTAAAATGATTTAATACGCGCAATTTTTTTGTTAATACCATGGGCCAATACCACATGCCGAAAAACCATCTCTCATTTCACAATCAAAATATTTACAAATATTTTATTTGAATTTAATTTTATAACATTTTTTAATTAAATCTAAAGCAAAAATATTATAATTACTTTTAAGATATATCTAAATCCCTTATCACATTCAAATATATGAGATATAAATAATAGTTATAAATTAAGATCCGTTTTACCATATAAGTTAGTCTAATAATTTTGTAGCCATATTTAAAATTTATTAATAGGCACATAAAAATTTAATACTTATAATATAACAATTTTTTTAACCATGGATATTCACCCCCACTTTACCATGGACATTATTAAGTTGTGAACATGCTTTGTTACAATACCATGGGCCAATACCATGACTTATGAATACCACATGCCCAAAAACCATCTCTCATTTTACAATCAAAATATTTTAAATTTTTTTTTTTAATTTAATGTTATTACATTTTTGGTATGGAAAATATATTGTAATGTCATGTTATGTTATCTAAACATTATGACTCAATCAAATTAAAAAAATTGATTAATTAGTTAATTAAAAATTAAAATATTTTGACTCAATCAAAATTACATAAAAATAGAAATTACATTAAAAAAAATAAAATTAATAATTAAACAAACCTAGATCCATTTTAACTTTGGATCTATCTTAACCCTATGTTAAAATAAAAAGTCTACCTTATTATTTTACCTAAAAATTTTAGGTTATTATTTTTTTTAATCAATTTTTGTTGAGTAAAGGTAAATTTGAAATAAAAATAAAAATAACTCTACGTAAAAATGAAAAATTCTACATTATTATTTTTTTATTATATAAGAGATATTGTTTTTTCCTTTATTGGTTTTTGAGCTCAAGGTTTATAAGAACCCATGGTTTCATGTGGAATATAGTCTATTTAAAAGGGGGAATTATACCATCCTAAATCCATCTTCTCTTTCTCCCTCTTTCTCTCTCTCTCTCCCTCAGTTTTGATTCACATTTCGCATTAGCCTTAACTGTCGATCTCTCAAGCTTAGAGAGGGATGGATCTTGGCTCATGTATATCTAAAGAGAGGTATGCTATGAATTCTTAAATTAGTATACTTGGATTTGCAAAATGTAAGATTTTTTTTACATAGGGATTTCTTAAAGTAGTATACTTGGATTTGCAAAATGTAATATTTTTTTCACATAGGGATATCGTTTACTTTTCATTATGGTCTTGCCTATTAAGTGCCCATATTCTGGTTTTGATGAGTTTTGATTATGGTTTTGATCAGGTGCAATGTCTATGAGAACCCATGGTATTTCCCATGATATTCATGTGGAATATAGTCTTTTTAAAGGGGGAATTAAACTAGCCTAGATCCATCTTCTTCCTCTTCCTCTAGGTATCCCTCGAAACCCTCATTATGGTCTTGCCTATTAAGTGCCCATATTCTGGTTTTGATGAGTTTTGATTATGGTTTTGATCAGGTGCAATGTCTATGAGAACCCATGGTATTTCCCATGATATTCATGTGGAATATAGTATTTTTAAAGGGGGAATTAAACTAGCCTAGATCCATCTTCTTCCTCTTTCTCTAGGTATCCCTCGAAACCCTTGGTTTTGATTCTCATTTCCCACTCACTAGGTTTTGATTCTCATTTCCCATTCACCTTAACTAAGGATGGATCTAGGTTGGTGTGTATCAAAAGAGAGGTATATTGTGAATTCTTAAAGTAGTATAATCTGATTTGCAAAATGTAAGTTTTTTTACATAGGCATATAGTTTATTGGATTTGCAAAATGTAAGGTTTTTTTATATAGGGATATGGTTTACTTTTGATTATGGTTTTGATCAGGGGAAGCGTCTATGACCCTTGCCTATTAAGTGCCCATATTGTACTTATCACTTGGGAAGTTTGCATAGGTTGATCATGATTGTGAAACCCTATTCCAAAACAAAGATATCTATCCACTTAATTAATCTTTCTTTTCTTTTTCATTTTAAATTAAAATAAAAAGCAATAATATGAAAAATATCAATTATGGGGCTGAAAAAAGCTAGAATCACTAGTAGTTGTTGGGAGATTTCAGGTTTTCTAATATCATGAGAAAAATGTTTTTTTTTTTTGTTGCTTTATATTTTATAGTTTGTGTATGGTAAAATGTAGTTTATTAATGACTTAATCACTTTCTATCTTAATGGTTAATTTTTTTTAAATTCATTTAAATTATAATAAATTAACTTGATATAAAAAATATTGATGAGACAATATTATATAAAGGGGAAGTGATTTGATAATTATAATTACAAGTTGTCCAAATTTGTGAGTGAATGATTATCTTCACTTTCAATTTCTGAATTGAGATATAATTAAATTTGTAATGGTTTATTTATATAATCGTCACTCAAACATGATATTTTTCCACAAGGAGGTCACTCACAAAACATAATAAAAAATATATATTATATATATATATATATATAATATATATAATATATATATATATATTATATATATATAATATATATATATATATATATATATATATATATATATATATATCTGAAATTAAACATCATGCAATCATAATATTATGTTGACTCTGTTAAATTAAAACATTAAATTATTATTTTAATATGACAACTATAATTATTATTTTATATTTGTGTCCTTAGAGGTATCCTAAAGTGTTGTAAGATTCTAGCTAGTTCATTTTTTATCATGTTAAGTAAACAATCATAGTACCTAAGGTGGCCATGTATATTCATTTTAAAATTTAAATATTTTGTAATAATTTTTGTCAATATAGACAATTTTAAAACTGAAATTCACGAAGAAAAATCCTA
Source organism: Pinus taeda (assembly GCA_000404065.3). Classification (NCBI taxonomy): domain Eukaryota; kingdom Viridiplantae; phylum Streptophyta; class Pinopsida; order Pinales; family Pinaceae; genus Pinus; species Pinus taeda. The sequence continues at coordinate 35,338 of APFE030140537.1, read as the reverse complement.
ACAACACTTATCTACTAATCTCTCTCAAAACTACATCTCTCCCTAGACTTTTGTAATTAATATACATTTAAAAAATAAATATTTAAAACTGAAAACTAAATCTCTCCTTAGTTTCAAATGTTATATAAAACATTTTTTAATTAGTACATATTTAATAACTAAATATTCAAATTTTTTTTTGTTCACACCAAACCAAGTTTTCCAATGATGGTCTAAAATCCAAAATCATAGTAGAAAAAAAGATTCCTTGCCACATGATAGGCTTCTTTGTGCTCAGATTGCTGGGAGGATGATACTAAGATGTAAAAACTGGCAATTCAAAAAATATTGTAAGATAAAGAATAAATAAGTTAATTACATTATAATTTTTTTTGAGTTGAATTGCAAGCCGCAACCCTTGAAATTTAACAAAACATTACTTAAATCATGATTAGGCTATTTACCTGCTTGCAAATAGTAAAATCTCATCTTTCTTCTTAGCTCTTGCGAATATATGTAGGGCTCTACATTTTAAGGACATCACTTCGAAATGTTGAGCATTTTTGCAGGGTAAAAACATCTTCTTTGAATGATGTGAGGGGTTCTCACTTATTTTCGCCTAGGGCTTTGCGTTTTGGGGTTTCATCTTGATACATAAAATTCCAAGGGAGACGCAGGCTTATTATCATTGTTTTGCTTGGCCACAGGAGTTTTAAGGCTGATTTCTATTGCAAACCTTTATGTGCTATAACCTTTCGTGCTGATTTTCACCATGCAGATTTTATTAATATGTTCTTTAGTATGTAATGTTGGATTTTTTATGCTTTTTAGTACTAAAAAGTTAATTGTTTGGGAATATTGTCGATACAGTTGGGGCATACTTAATGATGGACATGGCTATACTTGTATAATTTGTTACAACAAAAAAATGGGAGAATTCTATCTCCAATACTCATATTTGTTCATCTCCATCTAAAGATAGGTAGGATGAGTACAAAACATTTCACAAAATCCATGCTCTAACATAGCTACTTGGCAACTATTTTAAAAACTAATTATATAACAAGATACATAGATAGATCATTCCTAGGTTTTCAATAGGCCTCAAAGGAAGTACCCAAACTCAATGAGCAAGGATTGTAATCCCAATGCATTGTTCCATTTAAATTCTTGTTCTCACATTTCTTTCCCAGATTTCCTCCCTCTCATGACTAGCATAGAGCTTAATGTTTGTTTAGCTACACCTGCATAAGTGAGAGTTCTAATGTCTACCTCTATTACTCCTAGGCTAAGGGAACATCTTCCCTCACTATCTCTAATCCTTTTTCCTCCCATGGATTATTAATTTGTTGTACCATTTTTCCCTTGTATTTCTTCTCAATTTTTCCATTTTCACCTTTTTTATTTTTTGCACTTATCTTCTTCATGTCAATTTTTTAAGGACTTTTTGTGGCTCATTTCCCACTCCTCACTGATATATTTATATTCCAATACATGAGAAATATATTTGTATTCCCTATGAGTAATATACATATTTCAGTCCTCAAGGGATTACTTAGAAAACAAGGCTCATAGTCATTACAATAAATACTTATTATGAGTCCAACACATTGTCACATGTAGGATTTCTCCCTACCACCTATGCTAAACCTAATTGACTTTCCATGAGAAATATCTTTATATTCCATATAAGGAATATACTTGTTTTTGTTCTTGATGGATTGATTAGCAAGGCTTCAAGCCGTTACAAGAAATACTCATTATGAACTTTGTTAGCCCTTTACAAAGCCTTTATTATTCGGTGAAATATTTGCCAAGATCTTACAAGATTTTATAATCCAATAAAATATTCACCATGATTTTACAAGATCATATAATTTGGTGAGAGATTCGCAAAAAAAATTATATATACATATTATATTATTGATAAAATCACCTTCCATTTTTCCTATGTATCATGGGGATTCGCCCATTTATTATATATATAATTTTAGAGTGGTTCTTAAAATCTCCCCTGATTATAATGCCCTAGCCTCTGACATGGACAAATAATTATTTTCTAATAGAGTGTTTTACTTTAATGTAATAATGGCACTCTCATTGTGACTACAAACCCCATTATCATCTAAAGTGTTTGCTAGTGATACCAAGAGTATACTAGTATGTGATAATTAACACAACTTAATTAATTAAATATATATCTCCATTTTATTAAGAATGTTATATTTGTTCGAAGTATTTTGTTATGGATTTTGTCAATTATATTTTTTCATTTTTTGAATATCATGTTTTAGTGTTTTTGGGGGTGTATGTATATGTGAGTTTTAATTTCTTAAAAAAATAGAATAAAGTTTTAGATCAATTTTAAAGTGAACTTGTTGACTAGAAAAGTTTTAAAATTGTAATTATACATCTTTTTTGAGATATCTTGTTTATAGGATCATGAAATTGAAGCTAAAATTTCTACTGAACGAATGGGGGACGCTGAGCGAAGCTTGAGCTAGGGTTGGAGTTGGCACTAGGGTTTTGATTTTGGGTACCATGGCGGGACGTGTAGGGGGGAGTGTTGCTCCCTCCTACATTAGGTAGTTACAAATAGAAGTAAGGAAGCAGGGAAGCAACATTTAAAAAACCTTTGGAGAAGGTTTCAGAGGCAAGAAGCAAGGGAACATGGGGAAGAAATGGACTTCAAGAACAAGAAGGGGATCATAAGGAAATGGGTAAGGAGAAGGAGAATGGGGGTAGCAGTGAAAAACCTGCTTCCATAAGGACAACTGGGGTTTACAAACCCAAGTTGAGCACTATTCCTCGAGTCATATTGAGCAATCTAGCACTTCAAGCGCATAGAGATCATATGATGGAACATATGATCTTATGCAAATTCATGGGGTTATGGCCGATAGAGAGGGCGTTACTCGTCTGGATAAGGAGCCACTTGAAGCCAAATGGGGAAATACTCCTCCATCTGGGATCTAAGGGATTCTTCACAATGGTGTTCATGAGCCTAGAGAACAAAGATAGAGTGTTCGAGGGGGGCCTTATTTCTACGCTGCTACAGGACTCTACATGTTGCCATGGATGATGAAATTTGTCCCAGAATGTGAAACATTCACATCGGTACCAGTATGGATCAGACTATACTCACTTCCTCTAGATTATTGGCTACCAAAATCTTTGAAAACAATAGCCAATAAATTGCGGCATTTTCTAAAGATCTCGGAGGTGACTATAAAAGGAAAATACACGTCCTTCGCCCAAATATGTGCGGAAATGGACATATCTGGAGTGCTTCCAGAAGCAATAATTTTAGAAGTGTATTATGAGGAATGGGTGTGGACTGTGGACTATGAGCACATGACATTTAGGTGCTGCAAATGCCATGAAGATGTGCATTTATTCAGAGACTGCCCAATAATCAATATGGAAGGTAATGTGAAAATCACTTCGGATAGAAGTCATGAGGGTTTCACCAAGGTTGGGGGCAAAGGTAAAGGTAGTAAACATCAACAAAAGAAACTAAATGAGGATAAATAATCAAGACATAATCGTTTCAAGATCTTGGAGGAAGAAGTGGGAAATAAGGAAACAGTTCAGGACATGGAGAACATAATCAAGGAGCAGGAAAAGATAGATGACATGGAGGATATCACCATAGACAACCAACAAACTGAATATATACCAAGCTATATGGAAATAAGTAGGGACCAGGATATGATTCCAAGTGGAATGGGAACGAAGGACCATGAACTACAATAAATTCTAGATAGGGAAAATCTAGATCTAGAAAAATTTCTGGATAAAGGGATGATCATAGGAGTGGACTCATTGCCAAAAGAGGATTATGACAGAGTACAACAACTCTTTCTATAGAGATCATAATTGAAAGGAGCTGGAGTAAAAAGAAACCATGAAAGCCAAGAGCAAAGTGGGGTCAAAATGATGGAGAGCATATAGATACAATCTCCAAAGAACTCAGGAAGTAAAAGAGGAAGAAAAAGATAGAATGAGTTGATGAACGAATGTGGAAAACTATTGATTAACTCAAGTAAGATGAAAGATCTCACCAGCTATTCCTTTACTAACCTTTCTTAATGAAGCTCACCACTTGGAATATTAGAGGAATAAGAAATAGAAGGAAACAAAGAAATCTTAGTAATATAATTAAAGAGGAAAAACCAGATATGGTTTTTATTCAAGAGACAAAATGTTCGATGGATAAGACTAAAGAAATTCATAATAAGTGGCTAATCAAGTATGAGTATTTAGAGGTTAAAGCAAACAACTCGGTGGGGGAGATTCTCACGCTGTGGGATCCACAAAAATTTGTAACCTCTCTATGATATGTCAATCTGTAGGTGATAAAGAGATATACATGATCACAAATGTTTATGGACCTCAAAAGAAAGTAGATAAACTCCAGCTTTGCATATCCCTTGAGGATCTAAGAGCAAGACACCCCAATATGCCTTGGATCATTGCAAGAGATTTCAATATGATAAGATCTCTTGCAGAGAAAAAAGGTGGTATTAGACAACTAGGAAGTGACTCCATGGCCTTCCAGAATGTCATTATGAACAATGGGGCTAGTGGACACTGAAACAATAAATGGAACCTTCACTTGGAACAACAAGAGTAGAGGGGATTCTCAAATTTCCTCCAAACTTGTTAGATTTATTATCTTAGAGGACCTCCTTCTCACAGGCCCTGCCATGACAACTTCTATTCTGCCCTTTGGAGGTTTAGGCCACTAGCCTATACAAATAGAAGCCACCTTTATGGGCACACCAAGAAAAAAAAATTTCAGGTTTGAAAACACCTAGCTCTCTCACCCTAAATTCACCAGCAACATTGATAAATTGTGGTGAGAGGATTTGAACATTCAGCACTAGAATGTTCCTGCTCCAACAGAAACTTAAACACATCAAATCTAGACTTAAAGATTGGAACAAAAAGGAATTTGGGGATATCTTCAAAGCCAAAAGAGAAATTGAGCAGAAGCTCCAAGAAATCAATCAGACTAGCATCACAGATGGATTCATTGAAGAGTGGAAAAAGCTAACTGACTCTTTGCAGGTAGAATGGGAAGATCGATGCTTGCAAGAGGAAATTTTCTTGAGACTGAAATCAAGGATACAGTGGATTAGAGAGGGAGAAAGAAATACAAATTTTTTTCATACATCTACCATGGCTCACAGGGCACACAATAGAATCACAAAGATCAAAGATTCTCAAGGGATTGAGCTTGTCTCTCACAATGATATGGAATTGGTCCTGGTACAACACTTCCTCAACATAACGAAGGAGCCACTGGAGGATAGATCTAGGTTCACCAAGAAATTCACTCAGTATATCCCTCAGTTGGTTACCAGAGAGGACAACCAAAATCTCAACAGGCTAGTGCTAGAGGAGGAGGTCAGTGAAGTAATTAATGAAATGCAAAATGGAAAAGCACCAGGCCTGGATGGGTTCAATGTAGATTTTTTCAAAGCCTATTGGGAGATAGTCAAACAAGATATCCTTGAGGTTATGGAAGACTCAAGAAAATCCAAAAAGGTTCTGATGGCTCTTAATGCTTCCTTCATAGCTTTGATTCCAAAATAGGAAAATGCCATAAATCCGGATGGTTTTAGACCCATATCCTTATGTAATGTGGTGTATAAAATTATTTCTAAAGTGATATCCAATAGACTCAAGCCCCTTCTACCATCTCTCATCTTGGAGGAGCAAACAAGCTATGTGGAAGGAAGACAAATCCTCAACAGCATCATCCAAACTCATGAGGTGGTATACTCTCTCAAAACCAACAAACAAGATGGTATGATCATTCATTTGGATCAAGCGAAAGCCTATGACAAACTAAGTTGGTATTATATAAGAGCAATTCTAGGAGCCTATGGCTTTGACCAAAATTGGATAAGATGGGTTATGGCACTTATAACTACGACTAGTTTTTCCATACTAAATGGAGCTCCATCAAGACCCTTCACTCCCTCTAAAGGTCTTAGATAGGGAGATCCACTTTCACCTTTTCTCTTCATTCTCATGATGGAAGGGCTAGACAGAGCGATCAAATTGGGAAATGTTAAAGGACGAATACAGGGCATCAAACTCACCTTGGATGGAGCGACAAATACTCATCAACAATTTATGGATGACACAATGTTGCAGGGCATACCCACAATTAGGGAAGCCAAAGCAATCAAAAGCATCTTAAATGACTTTGCTGTGGTAGTAGGCATAGAGGTAAGCCTCAACAAATTGAAATTTGTTTCCTTTAACAGTAACATTGCTATTCAGAGAAACATCACCAGAATTCTAAGGTTTCAAAGGGAACATCTACCTTCCAAGTATTTAGGCTTACCTCTTACTGATAAACCTCTAAGTAAGAAAGTGTGGGAGCCAATAATAATTAAACTTCAGGAGAAGATCAAAAAATGGACATGTAGGTCACTAAATTTGGCAGGGCACCTGGTGCTCACACAGGCAGTCCTGTAGGCAATTCCCATTTTCATGTTCTTAGCTCTTCCTACTCCTAAGGGTATTAAGAAGCAAATCACGAGCATACAAAGGGATTTTCTGTGGGGTAGAGGAGAAGAGAAAAAGAAGTGGGCATTAGTAGCCTGGGTCAAGATATGTAAGCCCAAAAGCCATGGTGGCTTGGGGCTTCATGACCCTGAAACCCTCAACAAAGCTTCGGGAGCAAAACTTTGGTGGAGGTGGATCAAGGAGTCAACAGCTCCCTAGGCATATTTGGAAATGAAAATTTGCCAAGTATTGGCAGGAGAAGGATCACATCAGAATGTCAGGGCAAATCAGGGGCTCCCATATTTGGGACCTTGCCTGGGAAAATAAAAGTATTGTTCAGCAACATAGTTTCTGGGAAATTTGAGTAGGGAACCTAGCACGATTTTGGGAGGATAACTGGAAATAGGAACCCAATCTATATAAGGATGAATTAGCAGAAATCAAGAGTGACATAGATAGCAAAGGCCTACTTATGGTAAAATACTTCTAGGACTAGGAAAGGAACAATGGGAAATGGAGGAATTGAAAGGATTTAGGCCACAATGATGAAAGTCCTCTGAAAGCCCAGGCAGAGGCTCTCACCCAAGATCTAGAGCATAGAAGGATTATGGTTTCCTCCTTTCCGAACCAATTAAGATGGGGAACAATACCGAAGGTAACTTTAATCTCAAAGAAGCTAAACAAGAAGTAACATGCTTTAACTATATGAGTCCTGATCAAGTCTGGAAGAAACTATGGCAGAGCCCCCACTGGATGAAAATAAAGTTATTCATCTAGCTGGTGCATCAAAGGAAAATATTAACTTGGGATGATCTCCTAAGAAAAGGCTTCTTTGGTCCCTCTAAATTTTACCTTTGTGGCTCACACAAAGAGACAATGGAACACCTTCTCAACCTCTGTCCTTTCACATCCAACATGTGGGACTGGGTGGCCTCTATTTTCAAACAAACAGATAGGGATAGACTCAGCATATCCAACACTTTGAAGAACTGGAGGACAAACTTCTCAGGGAATGAAATCATTAATAAAGCTTGGTATCTGGTTCCAGGCTTTGTTATCTTGAATATTTGGAAAGAGCGTAATAGTCAGATCTTCAAAAACAAAGAAAGTGAGCCCAAACTCTTAATTGAACGAACTCTAAGGCATCTCAAAGACACTTTAAGAAGCTTGTTGAGGACACTTCCCAAGGATCCTCCTCTACCCCAAGTGGAAAGTATTCTACTTCACTTGGGTCTCTAGTCCATAAGCCCATAGGGCATATTAAGGGAGTGAGCCAATTAAAAAAAGTTATTAACATTTGGAAGCCTCCTCCTTACAGTTTCTTAAATGTTAATATAGACGAAGAATCTAAGGACAAACCATGTTTAGCTAGCTTTGGGGGTGCTATAAGAGATGTTCAGGGTTAGATAAAGAATATTTTCCATGGCCACTTGGGGAAGGCCACTAATAACATGGCAGAGCTCATGGCGCTTGAGAAATGCTTGGAAATATTAGTGGATTCAAATTCAAAGAATGTTATCATTGAAGTAGATTCAGAATTGACCATTAGAGTGACCAAGAAAATATGCAATGGTACTTCTCCTGATAAAGTGTTGAAGCATTAGAAGCTTTTACATGTCTTTCACCGCATCTACTCCCATCTGTAAACTTTAAGAACTGTCAGATTTGTTCATGTGAAAAGGAAAGCTATAATGTTAGTGGATTGTTTGGCAAATGAAGGAGTCACCAATATGGATAGGAATTCTCGGTATGTCTGGGATTTGTTACCCCCAGGTGAACTACTGGAGGAATGTCTTTGTCAAGTGAACAAAGATATGGAAATATGGATTAACAGGATGGTGAAAGGACCGACTCGGGGAGTACCACAGGTTTGGTCATTAAGTTTCATTTTGCTTTGATGGAGTTTGGCAGAGGCTTTGGGAGGATGGCTCATGAATCATCCAATGGACTTGATTATCGGCTATCACTTGGTGATAGAACGAGCAAGATTTTATGCGAGGTAATTGGTTCTAAAACCACTTGTGGTTTTTTGGACGGGGTCCAAGTGGTATCTAGTTTTTTGAGGAAAGCCCCCAATTCCACTCTTTGTGTGACACATAACAGTGAGGAGGCGAGAGAAAACCACTCTCATCGGGTGGTTATTCCTCGTGCTATTTATCCATCCAATATCTACGAAGACCGTTGGATCTACGTCGGGTGATCAATGGTGTAGATGCATTTGGGCAAGTTGGTTTTGGTGTTGCGGACCCAAAAAAGTTTAGAGAGCTGGCCTAAAGTTTTCTTCGGGTCTGTAAGAGAGTTTCAAGTGTGTTTTTTATGTTGGCCCATTTTCAGCATGTGGTATTTTGATTGCTTTTTGTCCAAAGTGTTTGGCTGGAACTCCTCGGTTCTCTTGTTCAAGCTTCTCATGGATGGGGTGTGTGGTTCGGATTTTGATTGCCTTGCTACTTGTCGAACTCTCACAAAGAGGGTGCCGCTTCATGTAAATTATGTATTATTGGATACATTAATAAAAGGTCCCACTCTTACTTGATAAAAAAAAAAAGATATCTTGTTCACAAGGTTATATTTTACAACATTTTTCATGTTTGACAGAGTTGAAGCCTTCCAATTTTCCTCGAGACACTCTTCTTCTCATTTTCAATAATTCGCTCTATTAGATTTACTTAATCAACTATCCAATTATCAACCAATTTTCTAATCCTTTAACTAACTAACCCAAATCTAGTCAATTTTACCCTTGTTATAAGCCATCACCAAGAATCAATGATTAAATGGTTCACATGCATGTTAATGACTCAAATGGTCTGAGTCTTACCTATAGTATTCTATTACACAACACTTCAACTTCATGATAATCTTGATTACCACCTAGTCCTCAAGCATCCCATTTCAATTTCCACTTACAACTATCTTATTGACACATATATTCAACAACACATTTCAATGTACGAGGCATCATTACATCCCATTCAATTGATCAACTATTCAACCTTCACTCATGGTGGCAACATGCATGAATTGCTCAAGTAAAGTGTAGTTGATAACAAATTAGTCAAATCGCTTCTCTGTCAATCCTATCTTGTTGCATCTCCTTCTATTGAACTTTCCAACTTGATCTTTATCAAAGTAATACACACACACACACACAATCAATCCTTAACTTGATATTAGTAATTATTTATTTATTCTCTTAGTAGTTTTTTCTCACATTTTAGAAACTTCATATTATATGCACTAGTTTAATAGGGTTATGGTTCGAAATTAAAATTATGGCATGTGTAAGCTCTCTTAGAGACATGAATAATAAGTTTGGGACTTGTTGAGAGGGGGAAATGTCCTAGCAACAATTAGGGGTACTCTATGGTATGAGGTATCAACTAGACCTTACTCTAATTGGGATGAGAGATCCATCCAAATTCTAGCCCAATAATGAATCACAGTTATGGGAATTGTTGTGATATATGGATGATCATCATGGAAAATGGGAATATGGATTCTAAACTAAAATTAGCTAATGCACTAAGACAAAAATGGTAATATGGCTAGCAATGAGGTATAAAGAGGAAATAGAAAGTAATGAGCAAGTAAACACATAGTTGCACAAGAAAGGAAACAATTAACTATAATCAAGGACAACAACACATGTTTAACTCACTAGAACAAATGAAGAATAGTCAGTATTTAGATATAACAAGTACTCATTAATGAAAATATATAATTGAAACACCAAACATGTTAAATATATTGATCTAGTGAAAAGTACGCATTAGTCACCAGTAGATGGAATATTGAGTGAGCTTAAAGAATAATATGCACCGCATGGAAGAGAAAAAAGACAAAAAAGTAGTACAAAGATATAACATAAGCACACTTGTATTAAGTATATCCCTCAATAACCAACCAACTGCATAGAGTTGAGTACATCCATATTTATATATGTGTAAATAATTATAATAGTTTAGTTGTCTTAACTAACTTATCCAAGCCGACTTTGTTGGTCAGCTCGACAAAGAAACCAACTGACTTTTAATACATATTTAATGAGTTGATTTGGCTAGGATAGTCAACTAAGTTTATTAGCCCCTCCAACATACCCCCCACCCTCCATGTCTTCATCATACCAAAGAAGGGGGAGACTTAGAGAATTACAAAATTTGAAAGAAGTATATTTTTACAAATAGCAGAAGAGAATGAGAGGCAGAGAGGTATTAAGAAAATATTGGTTGAATAATGAAGAGTATTTCTTTTAGCTAGAGATGGAGAAGGTTATGCCCTTGTATGTTGTTATGTTAGTTGGTTAACTAATTCTACTGTCTGATCATCCTTTGTTCCATATATTTCAACATGAGGGCTCAAGATATGGATGTCTCTTCTTTATTTTCTCCCATCGACCAATTGGAGCCCTCAACCTCTAACTCTAGGATATATGACTATTCCTGTGGAAAAGATGGACCACATCCTAAAATGATTGGTTCAAAAAATTGATATTTAGGCCATGGTGGAGTCAGATACACTGAAGGTCTTGGAGCATGGGTTTCTTCAAATTTCATTTGATAAATCATGGGTGCATTTTTATGATTCTAGTCGAATATTGACCAATATTTCACATACTATTGCACTTGCACCTCCAAGGCTTTCATATATGTCGAATATTTCAATTTTTAACGCAGAGCTTTCTTGCATGATAGGAAAGTCAGAAGTACCTTGTTGTTCCAACTTCTGAATTTTATCATTGATAATTTGTAGGTACTCATAAGAATTGGAAGCCTTGATTTGGGCTTTCTTTCCTTCTCTGAGCCATTTCCTTTCCTTCTACATAAGCCTGCTCTTTTTCTTCTTTTCATGTGTAATCGGGTTTTCCAATGCAACTCTATCCTAATTTTCACATGTAATATGCTTCATTCTCACCAATCTCATATCAGCATTTGTTTTTCCCATAGTCAAATACATGTCTTTTATAATAAAAAAAATTGGCCAATTATTAAGGATAGTATTAAGTGTAGCTTCCCTATCCAATGTTTCTTCTAACTTACTCTTGGCTTGTTTGAATGCCTTAAACTCCTACTGCATGATAATTGACAATTGTTCATTTCCTTGTTCTCTAACCTTCTATTGTAGCTACGCACCCCACCCTTTCATATATAAATCATGGTCAACCAATTGGTAGACCAAGTGGTGAATGGAAGTAAGTGGATCATCAATGTGGTTTGGAATATCAATTTGAAGTCTCTATGCTTGTAGGCTCATGCAGTCTAACTAGATAAAAGCTTAGCACTAATAGTTGTATTCATTTTCTATCTTCCTTTGGCTTCCTTTTTTGTGTGTGATAAGAAATGAAAACCTTGTTTGTTTGATGCATATGTTAATTCATATTGTAGGGTAGCCAGTTTATATTCTCCATGCATTTGGTTTTTTTAACTTATCTGCATCCTTCTACTCACGAAGTTGTTTCGATGAAACTATCCCCACTATTTGTGTGGACTCGTTGACCGGGGTTGACTGATCAAATCTATCCTATTGTTGGGGTGTGTCATGTACATCCTCTAATTCCAACTCTATTTTGACATACGTTTCCTCACCCTGATTTACTAGCTTAATCTATTTTATGAAATTTCTTCGGTGTCTGTCTGTTTTTCCTTTTGTGTTTATTTCCCACCATTGTCTTTTAAAAAAACGTGTTGAAGTGATTGGTGGTGAAATGGTAGTGAGGTCAATTTTAGGGGTCTGTGTTTTCAACTTCTTATGTTGACTATATTTCCCATACATTGGTTTTTGTGGTGAAATCTTGGTTGGCAAACTCAACTACACTATATGTTATTTTTATTGTTGTTTTGGTTCCTACTCTGCCAACATTTTTTACTTAATAATTTCAATAAAAACATATTATTATTAGCCTAACGACTGCAAAATGTCAAGTCCAACAAATGATCCCAAAAGCTCTTGTGTTTTCTTTGTTTCCTTGTTGACTTACCCTTGGATATTTTTTCCTCCAATACGTGTTTCACTCTTGTGTCTAGGTGTTTCTAGAGTTTGGGATCATTTAGGGTAATTTCTTTTAACACTTATCGTCGATTGATGGCAATTATTTGTTCTTTTTAACAAAAAAATTACTACCTTACTCATTAGCTTCTTAGAAGTATTTGGTAAAGGGACCGATATATCAACCTTAAATGGTATTGTATACTTTTTTTCTTCTATTTCCTCTTCTTATTCATTATCTATAAAGGGAAGGGTAAATTTATTTTGAGGCTTCCAAGCACCTTCTATAATAGGTACAAACATTCTTCTTTTTATGACTTAACTCATCAAATATTTATTGAGACAAAGGTTGGTATGACAATTATTTAGGTTGTATATCATTTGAATTAACATGCCAAACCTTGGTCATGTCAAGACATAGCTGAATGTGTGATGCATTGGGTAATATCCGATGAATCTCTTGAAAAACTCTTCATTTATTTGAAACTAGTTTTAAATTTATTAACCAATTTCTAAAAAAATCACGTGGTGATATGGAGTTAGGGGTACCAAACCATACATGTGCAAAAGACTTGAAATTCTTCATCAGGGGAACAATTTTCTTAGTGAATGTAGCTTCTCTAACTAGGGATATCTACCTCATAGCAAGCCAAATTAATAAAGATGGGAAATGAATGTCCTTACCAGAATTTTAGCGTTCTTGGTAGTTAACCTTCATTGTATCTACCACATGGTGTGCCCAATTACATTGTTTTCCCGACCTCATTATTTAACCAATGGCTCCAATATATTCAATTTCCAATCTGATGCTCGAACTGTTGGAGTAAGGCATAATAAAACTACTATGCAAGCCCATTTTACTCGAGTGTCTTAAACCTAGCTGATAATGATCCCTTTGGAATTTTTCATTATTATTCCTTAAGTGAACTCTCTAAGCCATGTGTTGGAGTTGATCATTTTTGGATTTATCACCTCCATGTAGCAATATGGCAATTTTGTAAATGGGAGAAGCTATGATAGGTAATGAATTTTCCAACCACACAATTTTGTCATGGAATCAACTGATTATAAATTTTGCAACTTCCTCTTGAGTTCTTGGAAATTTTGACCAAGGGTGCACCTAGATAATCCCTAATTCCAACTTTGTGTAAGATATGGAATTTTGTAGTTCATTTCTTATCGAAGGCACTCCATGTATTAAAATATATATAATATTTTTCCAAGAGGGCTCATCAATTTTTTCATATTTAAATATTGTGGAGCCAAACCTACAACTTTGCTGCAGTATTTTTGTCAAAGAGAGCTTTTGCTCTTACCTCAACATGGGTCTCCTTGACTTGAAAATGCACATGCCTCCTTGTCATCTTGAAATTGTCTTGAAATTATTGGCCTCTCAAACACTTAAGGAGGTAATAGTATGAGATTGTTGGGCTTGGGATATCTGGAATTTCAGAGAGCTCGAGCATTGCAATAGGCGATAACTCAAGAAAAATAATAGGTAGACTTGATATCCTCCTCATTCTTATGCATGATGTTAGTGTATGTACATTGTTATTAATTTCATATGTGAGCTCTAGCTATGCTTTGCCCCTCACATTAATGTAGGATGTTTCCATTAATTTGGGTTAGTGTGAAAAAGGTGGTTGAGCTATCTTGAAGTTTTTGGCCATTGGAGCACTTTTGAACGTGCCAATTCATCACAAAAATAATTTAAGTTGGGTGTAATATCTTCCTTGGTTGTAAAATCTAGGTTGTGAAGAGTTTTTTGGTTGTGTTGTAGCTGATACAATCACCCTCCAAAATTTTGTCCATGCTTCGATTTTGGAGCCTTCCTTCTATCCACAACTTATCTTTTACCATCGTCAAGTATTCATGCTATGATAAAGACTTATATTTTCATGCTTTGCTTGTGATGTATTGATCCTAGTTTGATATCTTTTAAACACAAGCTAACTTATGAATTGACCTTGCAACATTGTTGGGCTTGCCTCCAAAAACTACGCAATCTTGGAAGGCAGGCCAACCTTGCCTCCAAAAATTAGGCAATTCATCTTGGCAGGATAGCCTTGAGCATGAAAACTATGCAATTTTACATGGAAACCTAGTCTTGATGATGGAAATTGTATAAAGCATCTCATCAGCTCAGAAATTGTTCAATGCACTAACTCAGGAAGTTGCATGGTCCTTTGGAATTGTGCAATCCTTCTTGGTAGTGTGCATGCAAGTTTCTTGAAAAAGAAAAAATAATAAAATAAAAAATCATCCCTAGAAAATAGGGATTCATTAATTAGTTTCCCGAAGGTGGCACACTTACTATTTTGGAACTTTTTGCCAAGTGTCGTTTTTTCCTTGATTTTAGGCATGCACGTGATAAACCCTAATCGATCTAGATATATATAATGGATGCTCCTAGAGCTCATTTGTATATATGATATTGGATCTCTAACATTCCCAAGGAGATCAATGAGCCTTCAATGGAGTTTGCAACACTTTCATGTGTGAGTTTTGCTTTTCTTGTCTTTTGTCGCTTTTTCTGTTGCTTTTTGTCATTTGGCTCCTGTGAGTGTTGTTTTGCTTGTTTATTTTCATGGTTGCTGATTTTTTAATATATATTAGCTTGTATAAGTGTTGGTCTAGTCCTTCATTCAACTTTTACAAGTGACGAATTAGTTTTCTTATTTTTGCGCATTAGTGGTCGTCGTTTCGACAACTCCCCATGTATGTTTGTTTTTCCTTTCGCATGTTGATTTTTTGCACTTGATTTGCACTGATCCATCTATCCTTAGTCAGATGTGTACTTTAAACTTGCACCATCACTCAGATTTTCTTGGATCCCACACTCTTACTAGGAAGATATGCTCATCCCTTGGTCATTGTTTTCCTTGTCTAGTTGAGCATTGCGCAAGTCCAAAGCTCATGTTGTTAGCTTAGCCTTTGAGACTGCGCAATGTGTAGTACCTGGATGGCCCAAATGTGAATTGTGCATTTCTAAGGCTTAAGCCCATCCCTTGTCCAGTGAGACTATGTAATGTGGAGTATCCACCTCAATCTAGCCATAAAGAACTACACATTGCATAGTCTCTACCCTCAGGATGCACCACTGGCTATTGAGACTATGCAATGCATAGTTCAAGAAGCCAATATCCCTCCTTCACCTCAAGATTACAAAATTATCCTAGTCAACCCATTGGTTTATTTTGTGATCTTTCTTTATAAGTTGATTTGCTGAAGCTAATTTGTCTTTTCTATGCGTGAATTTTCCTCCTATAGGTCTTGAATTTGTTGAGCACTTCTCTTCATCAGCCATTGAATCATGGAACCAAAGATATTTGCTTCAAAGGACACCATATAGAGCAGCACCAAGGAGGCAGTTGAGTGTATGCCAATGGAATTTCCACTTTATGTATATAATCAATTGTTTATAGAAAAGAAACTCGATATCACATGGCAGAAATTGAATGAAGCATTCTTAGCAAGAAGCTTCAAAGTTGACCTTGAAGACCAACAAGTGTATATAAATTTCTAGAAGTTAGAGTTACATAAGGTTGCATGCAGGTATCTAACATTCATGTGTGCAGACGTTGTCAGCTAGATAGTTTCTCATACAGATCCAAAGACAATGACTCTGAACAATGCCAATGGACAAAGGCTTGCTTCTTCTCTGGCACCATATTATCATATTATGTATCATTTGATGTAGTCAAAATCGCTCATGTATTCCTACTTTTATGTTGCCACCAACTACTTGAGCACCAAGGATATTGTTAAACATTCGATGAAAGAACAAACACAGTTCTGTCAGACACCCACCAACACCTACATGACAAAGTTTGCAAGAGGGCCTATTATCTCATGATCATTGTATGTTGCAGAATATATGGTCAACAGAGCACTGAGACCTTCCCTGAAGGGTGGGCTTTCTTACTAAACTAAGTTGTGAACAAAGGTAAACCATTCAACTGGTCATATTTTTTGACTCGACAACTAAATATCCGTGTAGCCAATGCCCTGAATCCTCCCAAGGGTGGGCAAGCTAGATTTTACATGTCTGCATATCTACTAGATGAAATCTCTACACATAATGCATTCCTTGACATGAATTGGACTTGGACACCACGAGACCCTATCGTACACATTCATTGTAAGTTGCTTTTAGAGTGCAACCATTATAGAGGAGTAATGGAAAAACTAATTGATCACTTCCTCATTTCGTTATACAAGTTGATCTTTGAGGAAGAGCCACCTTGCATGTCATGTGTGGTAATGGAAGTAGTGTTGGAGATAGAAGATTGGTTTTCCTCGCCAAATGGAACTTTCCTTAAGGTGTTCGGTGGATAGAATCCTTTGCATCTTTTACCAAGGTATGCTATTGATAAGTTATTCATGCAAGAAGTTGTGTATCACCTCTCCACAATGTTTTTAGTAGCTTTTCATGAGAAGAAGAAAGCATCTTGGCCAACTCTTCCAATGCAAATCGGATTGTATGAGATCAAGAATCTGAAAGTCACAGATTTCGAAGGAAAGACGATAGAAAAGTTCGCATTCAATACTATGGAATTCAATCTTTACGACCCTTGGAATTCTTGTAGAAACCACCACAGGAGGATTCATTTTTATTGGCTAAGTGGAATTTTTCACAGATCATAGGAGGAACCATCGAAGAATTTTTATAATGCCTCCAAGTCCGGTGAACTAGTCAGATTCGCTGGAACATCACAGGTTACTTCGCAGAAAGAAATCACTCTTGAGTTAGTACCAATGGAAGAGTGAAACCCAGTGTGAAATAAGGGAAAGTGGAAAGTTGGGGATAGTCTAGGGGGAGAGTGAAGCCACAAGATGAAAGCAGATCTAGTCATACTTAAAGTGGCCATAGCATTAGAGAAGAAGAGTAAATAGAGGATGCAAGAAGTAGAATAGAAGAAGAGGGAAGAACAAGTAGAGAAGAGATTGGAGGAAGAAAGGGAGAATCAGGAAGAATAAGAAAGGTGAATATTAGAAGAATATTAACTCGAACGAAGACAATCCGAAGAACAAGAATAGAACCAATAGTTAAAGGAGGAGAGAAAAGAGATGAAGGACAAGGAGCTCTCTCAAGATATTGAGGAGTTGATTATGATCCAATACATAGAGGAGAAATAACAGTCACAGAATTAAGATGTCGACTCAATGCCAAGTACACAGCAGGTTACCATTTAGTCTCTCCATCCTCTATTAGAGAAATCTCCAAGCGAGGAAGAGGAAAGTGTTCCTCTTGATGATGGTCTAGTTATGGACATGTATAATCTTCATTATGACAAGCATTATAAAAATATTGTATAAGCGAGGAAGAAACATTTTCCATACGACCTCACATCTCCTGCATTCATCAGAGAAAGGGTGACTGTGACAAACACTATAAGAAATCTAGGTGTCATTGCCACAACCAAATTAGCCTTCGCATGTGCTACAAAGTCAAACATGAACTATTTGATAGCCGAGAACAAAAAGTTGGTAAATAAATTGTAGGATGCTAGGCAAGAGGTTGAACAACTCTGAGCAAAGTTATAGAATTCAGCTCTTGCACAGGTTTATCTAGAAGAATTGAAGGCAATGATACTCAATGAAGTATCGACACTAGGAGAGACCATGCATAATATTTATGAGGAGCTCGTTACCGTGCATAAGACAATTGTCCACTTGCATGGGTTGCAATAGAAATGTAAATATCATGTCAAAACTCTCAAATTTGTGCAGTTATCTATTTCTACTGTGCATGAATGTTCAATGCAATACAAAGGGGCATCTCTTGAATTGGGAAAGAAGACAAGGCAAGAGGCAGAGTTGGAGAAAGCAAAGATTCAGATACTCATCCAGAATAACAAATAGCTTGTGTTGTTTATTGCCAACACTCAAGCCTCATATGCATGATTGTACAACAGCTTGGACTTATTGGTGAAATTGCACAGGACCCCATTAGTTGGCTCACTCACTAAGACCAAACACATAAATTATGTCAGGAAGGAGATTGAAGAATACTTGGAACATTTGAGATAGATTGACATCAAGGGAGATCTTGAAGTAAATAGACAGAATATGCATAAGTACATTGGTGGCCCTGTCTATATCAATACAATGTTTCTCTTGCTCAAGAAGGAAACAAAAACCAGTTCCAAATCTGTGTACCCAGCTACCATGGAGGCTAGAGTTTGCTTCTGTACTGACATCATCTCATAGCCTGGGGATGTCATCACGCAATACAAATATTTTCACTGTTACGTGACTAAGAAACATCAAGTGGATGTTGTTGAGTTGGAGTTTCCCCAAAATCAAGCTGAACTATTTTGTATTATTATGTTGTCTAGTTGGCTCCACCCAATTTTGTCTTATATGGGTATGAGTGTGTTATAATATTCTTTTGTAATTAAATTGTAAGTGGAATTCCAAGTGTCAATTGTGGAATGTGAAGATTCATGATGTAATGATGTCAAATATTCATCTTGTAAATAAGTTAAAGAGTCATGAGGGAAGTCCAAGGGTCACAAGCGGAAGGGAGTAGTCACCCTTTTTGTATAAATACACCCTCATAACTCATGTAAAGGGATTTTTGGAGCCAATCTTTTGGCTATGCTTAGGCTTAGAATCAGGAGCTTGTGAGTTTGTGAGAGCCTTGGATTCTCCATAGCATAGGGGGAGTATCTTTCTTTGGAGGAGCATGTGTTGACTTCATGTTCCACTATTGGGGCTGGTGGTCTGTCAATAATATATGTATGATTGGAACTTTCACTTTAATAAAATCTCAGAGTTGACACGTTTTCATGCATATGTTGTAAATATAGTAGGATTATTCTTGTTGTGTTTGAAATATATGTTAATTCACTTACACTTATGCTTATGAACTATTTCATTTGCATTAGTATAAATATTGTTGAATGCATTTCCATCTTGGTTCATTTGTGAACTATTTTGCAGGTTAGCTTGTGATGCCTTTATGCTCGTGTGTTCCTTCCAAGTTTCGTACTATTACAAGCTTCTAAGGAACTCACCCACCTTCCTTTCGTGAGTTAGAACCTTCATGCATTGCACTTGAATTTCCCCAGAATCGCACACGTGTTCCCACGAAAGTCACCGTACACCACTCTATGTGTTCTTACAGCCAAGGCACATCATTAAAACCCATTGCATCGACAACTGGATTGTATTCCCGATGGGACTCATACACCAAGGGGTGTGAGGTCTAATTGGGACTTCATATCAGGGAGATCCCCTAAATGTTGGAAGGTCCAACACCATCAACAGGTTGGTATGTTTTTTGAATTCAACTTTAATATTTCTTCTCTACTTCTAGTTGGACTGGTTTTTCCCTTAAAACATTCTCAAAACTTGAGCCGATGGTCTTTCCTATTTTCATACTACTACTGTTTTCGATGTCGTCTTATGTTTTTGTGTGATTTTTTATTCATCTATTTTCTCAAATCTTCACCTCACACGATTATTTTGATATGCAATTGATATGATTATTCTTCTAGCGATAATTATTTTCCAGCATAGATGTTATTATATTGACTTTTATAACTACTTATAATAATTCTATTTTTTAACTTATTTTGATTACTGAACTTAACCTTAAAATTAATATGCATATGGTTAGTAGGCTAGACTACCACAATGTGGTTTTCAAACTATCCCATGCTTAGCACCTCAAAGATTTTTTCACCAATCAACATGTCGAAATTGTCAACAATCATATTGTTTTTTAATGGGGCACCATTTACTACAAATTCAAGTTGGCTTCCTTGAGGTGTCTTCAAATACACTACTCCTGAAGATCGTATATCCTCCACTACAAAGGGGCCTAGCCATGCAATTTCTAGTTTTCTTGACTTTCAATTTATTCAACTATCATACAATAATTCTAGGTCTCCTACTTTTAGGTTCTTTGTTTATAAATTCATTTTGTGCCAATCATTTTGTTGTTTTTTATGCGCTTGTTAGTGGTGGAGTGCATGTAGTCTATCTTATTCTAGTCAATAAATCTATTTAATTGTCTCTTTTCCATCTTTCCCAATGTCATACTTTAGCACAAAAGATACACTTGTTGCATTTGTGGTATAATGTAATGATATTATTGCTTCTTGTCCATATTATAGCTTAAATGGCATATGCCTAGTTGATCATTTATATGTTGCGCAATATTCCCATAAAGCTACAGATATTTTATCATCCTAATCATCCAAATTGATATTGTGTATCTTAGTTAGTCGTTTATGGAAGGTTTTGTTAAACGATTCTACTATGTAGTTGTCCGATGGATGGTAAGCCATTGTCTTATAAAAATTGTAGAGTTTGAATCATCATCCTTTAGTTCAAACTCTATCTTCTCTAGTTCTTTTCCTTTGGTAGGACTTCCTCTTTGATAACTTCTTTCACTTCTCTAAATACCACATCTCAATTGTACACAAAATTCTTTATTTCTGGGTTCAAAAGTGTTGGGTCCCTATAATACTAGTGATTACCCGATTACTATTGTAGTTGTACCCCTTATTAATATTGTTGTGCCCCTATTGCCCCCATATTGTTATTACTGT
>APFE030140537.1:0-11403 GCA_000404065.3 Pinus taeda | reverse complement strand
TGCACAAGAAGGATGGATCATGGTGCATGTGTCCGGATTAGAGGGAGCTCAACAAGCTCACTATTAAAGATAAGTTTCCCATTCCTGTCATTGATGAATTACTGGAGGAATTGCATGGATCAATTTACTTCACCAAGTTGGATCTTCGTTCAGGATATCATCAAATCAGAATGAAGACTGAAGACATTCCAAAAACAACATTTAGAACTCATGAGGGTCATTATGAATTTTTGGTCATGCCTTTTGGCCTTACCAATGCACTTTCAACATTTCAAGGGTTGATGAATTCAATTTTCAAACCATTCCTTAGAAAATTTGTGTTAGTATTTTTTGATGATATACTAATCTACAACAAGTCTTGGAAGGATCATGTTGAACATGTTGACAGGGTGCTACAACTATTGGAGGAAAAACAATTATATGCAAAAAGATCCAATTGTTTCTTTGGAGTACAAGAGGTGGAATATCTGGGTCATATTGTATCTCATGAAGGAGTTAAGGTAGACCCTAGCAAAATTAAAGCCATTAAGGAATGGAAAATCCCACATCCATAAAGCATCTGTAAGGATTTCTCAGGTTGACAGGGTATTATCACAAGTTTGTTAAGAATTATGGGAGAACAGCAGCAACTCTAACAACATTATTGAAGAAAGACGCATTTTCATGGACTCCGGAAGCAACAAAGGGCTTTGAACATCTTAAAGAGGCAATGTGCCAAGCACCGGTCTTAGCTACACCGGACTTCACAAAAACCTTTATTGTGGAATGTGATGCTTCAGGAAATGGAATTGGTGTTGTTCTAATGCAAGATGAAAGACCCATTGCTTTTGAAAGTCGTCCAATCAAGGGAAAGTTTTTACACAAAGCTATTTATGAGAAGGAAATGTTGGCAATACTCCATGCACTTAAGAAATGGCGACTCTACCTAATGGGAAGACACTTCAAGGTAAAAACGGATCATGATAGCCTTAAATACTTTTTAGAACAAAGATTATCCTTTGAAGAGCAACAAAATTGGGTCACAAAGATGTTGGGTTATGACTTTGAAATCATCTACAAAAAAGGGAAGCAAAATGTGGTGGCAGATGCACTCTCAAGAAAGGATGAGGATGTTGAAGCATTGTTGTGCGCCATTTCTATTATCCAACCAGATTGGATAAACGAAGCAAGGGAGGAATGGAAGAATGACGAAGAAGTGTGGGCACTTATTCGAAAGTTACAACAAGATTCCAGTACGTCTGATACATTTAAGCTGGCAAAATGATTCGTTATGGTACAAAGATCGCTTATACCTCCGTAAGAATTCCCAGCTAAAACAAAAGATTCTTATGGAATTGCACACTTCTCCCTTAGGAGGGAACTTAGGATTTTTAAAAACTTACCACAGGGTTAAGAAGGAAATTTTTTGGGATGGCCTTAAACCATATATTCAAAAGTTTGTGGCAGAATGTTTGGTTTGCCACCAAAATAAAGTTGAAACAATTAAGACACCGGGTCTATTACAACCTTTATCCATTCCAAGCCAACTTTGGGAGGAGGTTTCGATGGATTTTATCATAGGTTTAACCAAGTCTGAGGGAAAGAGTGTCATCATGGTGGTAGTTGATAGACTTACCAAGTACGCATACTTTTGTGCATTATCACATCCATTTAAAGCTAGTACAATTTCTACTGCATTTATGGAAACAATTCAAAAGCTACATGGAAACCCAAAGATTATTGTAAGTGATAGAGACCCCATTTTCACTGGAAATTTTTGATCAGAATTATTTTCTTGTCTTGGTACTTAGTTAGCTCTTAGCTCATCTTATCATCCTCAATCTGATTGGCAAACTGAGATAGTAAACAAATGTTTGGAAGGATATCTTCGTTGCCTTGTATCTGATAAACAGACACAATGGGTCAAATGGTTGCCTTTGGCAAAATGGTGGTATAACACTTCCTTCCATATAGCAACAAATATGACCCCATTTATGGAACTTTATGGGTATCAGCCACCATCCATCACATCATATTTAAGAGAAAATTCTAAGGTTCAGGCAGTGGAACATCACATCGAACATCAACAACAAGTCCTCCAACTCTTAAAGGATACCTCGTGTTGGCACAAAATAGAATGAAACAACAGGCAGATCAACATCGCAGCGAAAAAAGTTTTGATGTAGGTGATTGGGTATTTCTATGGCTACAACCATATAAGCAAATGTCCCTCAAGCAAGCTAAGAAGGATAAAAATTATCACCAAAGTATTATGGTCCGTACAAGGTGTTGCAAAAGATTGGTACTATGGCATACAAATTGGAGCTTCCTGCAGCTTCTCGATTACACCCAGTTTTCCATGTTTCATGTTTAAAGAAGGTTATAGGTGACAAGCTCTAGTTCAAACAATATTTCCAGAACTTGACGAGGAAGGAAAAATTATATTGGAACCGGAAGCAGTCACAGAAACAAGAACTCGACAGCTACGAAATCGATCAATTTTGGATTATCTTATCAAGTGGAAGAACTTATCCGCTAAAGATTCCACATGGGAGGATGAGAATTTTATACAGAAGTATCCAGAACTACTCAAGCATTGCGGACAACACTTTTTTGAAGGAGAGGGGCATGTTGGGTCCCTATAATACTAGTGATTACGCCATTACTATTGTAGTTGTACCCCTTATTAATATTGTTGTGACCCTATTTCCCCCATATTGTTATTACTGTGCCCCATAGAATCCCTCTATTGTTATTTTTATGGCTTTATATTATTATTGTTAGGTCGGCTGGGTTGCATTGTGACTCCTTAGACTCCTATATATAAAAAGGAGGTTTTGTCATTTGAATCATCAAAGAATTATTCATTTATGTAATGTAAAGGAGGTTGCCCCTTCGAAGAGGCTGAATTCTAAGGCGTTCATCTATCTTTTATATCTTCTCTTGAGCTAGTTTCATAACAGAAAGCTTGTAATTTTTTAAACCATCTTTATAACCAATAAAGAAGCACCTTTTATATTTGTCTTCCAAATTAGTTCTATTTTACTTTGGAACAAGTACATACACTTCACAATCAAATACCTTGAGATGTGTAAGATATGGTTTCTTACCAATCCATACCTTATGTGGAGTCTTATAATTCAACAATGATGAGAAAAATATATTTAGTAAGTAAAATGTAGTATACATATCTTTTTCCCATAATTCTTGCCATAACCCAACACGATATAGCATGCTCTTTTATTTTTCCATCAATGTATTATTCATCCTTTCAAAAAATCCATTTTGTGTAGGCATGTAAGGGGTATTGTTTTACCATGTTATACTACACGTTTTGTAGAACTCTTCAAATTCCTTCCTGCAAAACTGTCCACCATTCTCCATCTCAACACCTTTATTGTCTTCTCTATTTGATTCTCCACTAGAGCCTTAAATTATTTAAATTTGTCAAAGGATTTAGATTTCTTCTTAGGGAAATATATCCATGTATTCCACGAGAATTCATCTATAAATGAGATTTAGTACACATATTTACCCAGTGATGGAACCAACACAAATCTAAACATATCATTGTGCAAATTATCTATGTTTCCCTGATTTCCTACAACGAGGCCCACATTTCCATGGTGTTCTAAAAAATTTGGCTACAGTCCTTAACTACAAATTCTAGTACTTCCATGTCTTTCTTAATAGCAGCCTCGCACTTCTCTCGAAATTCTGGAGGTGTTGTTGGATGTAGCTTCATCTATATCTTTGTGACCTACATCTGCATCTCAAACTTCACACATTCAACCTACGCTTTGGATTCCTTCATGACAGCTTCCAGCTTGTGGATCTTCTCTTTGGAAGCTACTTCAGTCTAGATGAGGATCTTTGGCATCTCAATGCAAGTCTGGATGATGTTGTCCTCCAACTCTTGTCTGTGTCCCTATCCCGAATGGTGCTAACAGTGTCCTCAGGTACCTGCTCATTGTGGCTCTTGACATGGGCATTCTCAAGATTCTCCTTGGTGGAGTTCATTTAGTGCTTGAATGGGAAACGCTACTAAGTTCAACTCTGAATTCCTTCCATAGGGCATTGCTGCTTGATCCGTCGTGGGCACCGTGTGGACCTCTGTTGTTACCACCAACATTGGAGGTAATCATGGTGTTGCACTTGCCGTTTCCATGCTCGCTTGATTCTCGCTCACCCAAACCACTCTTGCTTGAATCATGCTCACTTGCACTTGTATCTCTTTGAGGCCCTATTGGACCTGCGTCAGTACCGATTTGTATTGATCCTCTATGTGTACCCAAATCTCCTCGGTGATGGAGCGCATAGTGTCACCAATCTCATCGATGTCCCCCTCAGTGAGGACCATTGACTCAATGCTGGAAGTCTTGTCAAATTTCTACTTCTTGTGTTCACCTCCATTGGTGGATTTCTTCCTCTTCTTAAGTATGAAAGGAGACTCAATATCTTCTATCTCCTTCAAAGGGTCTACTCCACCCTACTCCGGCTCCTCTATGTCCAGTTTCTCTTCATCTACGTGTTGTGTCTCCTGCACAATATTCTTCCTAGGGTCCACAGTGACCTTTTGAGGCACTTTCTTGGGGTCTTCCATGGGTGTACAATTTTTTTGTTGGTACCTTCCTAGTCTCCTTCAACTTCCTTGCTAGGTTCCAGCCACATGCTTGACCAATTAGATACTACAGAAAAAATATCCTTCTCTGTGACCAAATAGGGAAACTCATACCATATTCCCTCTGCATCTTTCTTCGCATGTATGTGAACATTATGGAAATCTACTTTGATGTTCACAAATCCGCGATATTGGGAAAATAACACTCATGATAGTCGTGGATTTTGGCTTATCAAGGTGCACAGATCCATCTCAAACAACACCCAAAATAATTTATTCTCTATAACCTGACTTGAATCCTTTGACACCCACAATGAAGCATACCACGCAGCTCCGCACAAGTCTGGGTCAACATTAGGGAACTATGACTCATCGGGGATTCTCCAGGCTGCCAAAGAAATCAACAGCAACAACCATGCATAATGGAATGGTTTCCCATCTTCTTAGGCCTCATGAAAATCATCCATAAACTCTTGGCAGAGGTATCCTGCCCAATTAAATTGTACTCCTTGGCTACACTGCGCAATCAACTAAATGACTGGGGTTGGCACCTCTGCTACCCTCCATGTCCTCATAATTTTACAAGCTAGAATGGATGTGAAATGGTGATAGCCTGTTCAAAATTTGAGCTAACAATGTAGCCCCATGACTTCTTGACAACATGTGAATCCTTCTTCACTTGTTCTGCAATATTCTTTTCTTGAGACTTTCCATCAAAAGCATTGGCAGGGTCTTCTCTTTCACATGGTAGTGCAGTGATCCTTTTGATGAACATAGCATCAATTGGGATCCTCTTCCCCTTCCATAAAGCTCTTTCGTGCACCAACATCAGAAACTGGCTCACACTTATTGTATTTATGTTTCTATGACCAAAATGAGGCACAATCAACATGCTTAACAAACCGACATGTTGAATCCCAACCGCCCGTGTCATTGGTTCGACTTTCATTACCCCATACTCCTCATAGTATACCATATTTAGGTATTTTCTTAGCTCAAAATTAGGGAATTTGGCCTTATCTGTCAAATCCCAATCTTTCATGCCTAGTTGTGGTACCTGCATTAGCAACGCTCCTTCAAAGGACACATCTTCGGGCAGAAAAGGTGTACAAATGGCAAATTTCACTACATCATGGTCCTTGGTCACCTTAGCAGTCGGCTTTCTTAACAGCATATATGGAGGTAATTGTGAAATTGGCTCAGCTTCATCAACACTTACATCCTCGACTTCTATCCCAAGTTCTTCCTCTAATTCAACCAGTTCCATTGGTTGCTTATTTTTCTCTTTGTCCATATTTTCCTTGATTCGCTGCTTAGCAATCACCTTCCTAGGTGATTCTCTTACCAGTGGCTTGTATGGTTCCTTCTGCTTCTTCACTGTTGCTACTTCTGCTAGTTCTACCACCATTGGTGCCACTCTGATAGTTGTGGGCTTCGATCTCGGTAATATAGGAGTTGTGGTGTGCGTAGGAGGAGTAGCAGCAAGGAAAATTTTAGGGGTTAATGTTTCCCTAGGGACAGTTTTCCATGATTTTTCCACAAAAATAAGATTCACCAATTTCCAATCTTTATAAAAGATGATTCGCCCAAATTTTAGAATATAAAATTATTTTACCTTAAAAACTAGCAACATTATATAGAGACTATTTATAAAATCATTATAATTTTGAATAATTTTACAAATATATCAATAAAATTTTTATAGTTTGCATATTATGGATTAGTGTGATTCGCTAATCTTTTTAAACTTCAAGAAAATTTTCCATCCTTAAAATTTTCCTTGCCCAGGTTATTTCTTCTGTGTTATGTGTGATTGATTTCTCATTCTCAGTTATATGTGTTCTATTTGATCTTTCTCATATTCAATTCAGCTTCTGCAAAGTTTAATGTAGAAGTAGATCTTGTATTTTGCTATAGTCTATTGCATAATCTGTTGATCTATAGTGGGAATTTCTACATGGTATCAGAGCAAAGGTGATTAGAGCTATGAATGGTATAGAAAGAAGAGAAATTGAAGTAAAAAAAATTTGGTCCGTGATTTTTCAGAGCAGATATGAAAATTTTTGTGCAAAAGTTTTAGAAACAAATAGTAGATTTGTATTTATTGCAGAAAAATACCCAAATTAAAAAAAAAAAAATCGGTTGAACTGAAGTTCGGATGAGGGAGATATCACTGATTTAAAATCACCTCTTTTTCTAGAAAATTTCATGACAGTGGAAAAGATGAAACAAATTAGTGTGCTAGCCAAGAACCTATATGCACTTGAGGCACAAGATGCATGCAAAGCCTTGAGGAGAAAGTCAAAGGTTAGATACTTGGTGGTTGAGAGGGAGAACAAATTACCTCTCAACATGCAGTGCCAGAAGAAGTCTCAGACAATTGTGAAGGAGCCATAATTGGTGAAGCTACTTCAGGAGGTTGTGGAGTAGCCACAAATGGAGAAGACGAGAGTAGACTAAATGGAGGCATCCACTCATTCAGAGACCTCTAGTAGGGGGAAATTTCAAGCCAAGTGGGCAAAGGGATCACATGCATCCATACCTCTAGGTCGGAGGTGGGGCAATGTGGAGTGACAATCCCAGGAAGGCTGGAATAGGGGCAGGATCATTGAGGTTCCCAACCTCTTTGATTAGACCTTGCTACGGGAGCCCCAATGAGGAGTAGCAGGACTGGATGAGTGGGTAGAGACAGATGTGGATGGAGCAGAAGAGAGAGCTACAGTGCAGGAATCCCAAGACAGTGCAGAGCTAGCATGCTGCAACAATGTGAGAAGCACAGGAGTGTTGCATCAGTGTAGGATGGAACAGAGAGGTGTACAATAGTGTGAGATGCATGGAGTTTTGTAGTATCTCAGAGGTCACAGAGGGAGCACTTCTCAGTGGCAGAGGGAGCTTCAGCATTAGAGGATGTTTCTAGCCCAACAGGGAAGTCAGTTGGGAGATTTTTTTGTTTCTAGAGTTGTTGGAGCAATAACACCTGGGAGAAGTGTTGCATGCAGAACATTCCAAAGGATCAGGATCGGGTTCGAGTTGAATGTATTTCTTGTTGAGAGAGAGTGTTGAAAATGGAAACAAGAAATGCTAAAAATAGCATTGCTATAAATAGCAGTTCGGGTACTAGTGTTGGACATAGCAACAAGGAATGAAAAATGGAAGTGCTAAAAATAACATTTCTATAAATAGTATTTCGGGATGGATTCCAATTTTAGTTAGTCTGTGAAATAAAATTGAGAAGTAAAATTTGAATTTGATCTTAGCAGCTGTTTGAAAAATAATTAATTAATTCATCTTGAGTTAATTAGCTGGAGAAAATCAAACATGAAGTCTATGTGAAGACATGCAACAGTTATCCCTTTGATTGAGGAAGTTATCCATCAATTAAGGAGATAAGGTTGAGTTGTAATTAGTTAGCTCAGTTAACTGAGTTAAGTCCAGCTATATTAGTTCCTACAGTTTGTGGAACTGATTGTGAGTTCAGTTAGTTAATGCATGCATGCATGCAACTAGTGTACTTCAGATAACTGAATATTCTCTCATAAATAACTCATGCATGTCAGTTCAGTTAGAGACCCAGTTGAGATTAGAGGAAGGGATAGTGTGCTATTAGTTGGAGGATTTTTCCTATATAGGAAACTCATCCATGCAGAAGGATTCATCTCCTTTAGGTTTGTGCAGTTATTTCTAAGCCAAGTGAGCTGTGTGAGGTGGGAATTCACACAAGTGGAAGCATTGGACCCCAGGAAAAATTGCGCAAGGAAATAGGAGGCTTGGAGCATAGAGGACGGGGTTGTGAGAGCCTTTGTCTGTCTATGAGCAATATTGTTTGATTGCAGAGAGAGCAAGATAGCTTGAGAGTTGATTCTTTTTGTAACTTGAACAAGACTTCCACTTGTATGATAATACAAAGATTGGGGTTTTAGGCTGAGGCTCTCCCCGGGTTATTTCTTCTATGGTATGTGTGATTGATTTCTCATTCTTAGTTATATGTGTTCTATTTGATCTTTCTCATATTCGATTAAGCTTCTGCAAAGTTTGATGTAGAAGTAGATCATGTATTTTGCTTTAGTCTATTGCATAATCTATTGATCTACAGTGGGAATTTCTACATTTGATACTCAAATATGACTCACACAAATAATTTGACAAAATTATAACATAAATTTCAAGGAGAAGAAATTAAGTGATTAGTTTTTACTATCCATATCATGCTATGAATTTACTAGCCCCATCCATGGTTAGGTGCTCAATTGGTCGAGTACCCATTGTGAAAGCACATTAATTTGAGAGATCACGAGTTCAATTCTCTCAATGTTCTTGTGGTTAGGTAAATGTTTATTTCACTTAACGTTTAACAATTGGTGGAAATTATGCTTTAATTAATTGACCTTGCACAGAGTCAGGGGTTGTGAATTGGGCCAACATTGAAAAAAATTCAGATTGTGCTTGTATGCACTGAAATTTGACATGGTTATAGTAGATGCATGTGTTGATGACATGGGAGGATTATGAGACTCAAATATGACTTGCATAGATAATTCGACAAAATTATAACATAAATTTTAAGGATAATAAATTATGTGGGTAGCAATATGTGATCATAGAAGCAACAATCCTAGCAACTACTAGAAGAAACAACATGCCAATAATCATCACATGGCTACCTCGAATCCAGAATTTCTCCATTCTCATAATAACAAAACACCAACACAAGATTGAAGTGAAATTAAAGACTAATGCCTATGACAAGATTTAACAACAAGAATTATGTTAGCCCTCTTATCCTAATCTTCTTTCAAGGAATATATCCCTCAATTAACAGTTGGTTGCCATTAATAATTCAAAACAAATTAAACACATATCAACCCTACCTCTATATTTAAAATCCTCTATATGTACCCTTCCATTCCTTTTTTTGAGTTTTTAATGTAAATATATTTTTCATATAGAAGAAGTATTTTTCAAAAAATTAAATGGAATATATAACCTTTAATATTCAACAAAAATTTTCAATTTGTAATTTATGCAATTGGCTATGGCATATGTTATATAATGACCAACATTGGCAAGGTTTGAGGCTATGGAAAATAGAGGGGAATAACTTGTTGGCATGAAGGGCCCTGTTTCATCATGATTGATGACCAATATTGCTACATTCAATTAAAAAAAAAAAATAAGGAAAGCACAAGATGTAATGTTAATACAAAGTTTTATTTGGGAATGCTTGACCTTCGAGCTATCCCCCAAACTAAGACTCCATCATATATGTTGAATCTTTCAGAGGGAGAAGGGATTATTTGGCTAATCATGGAAGACAAATGACATGTAGAAAATATGATGTTAGGTTAACCCAATAATGCAATATGAATCAAACCAGAATATTATAACCTACTTCTACTATCAATTTGTGGAAGCTTAAAGATCGAGCTGAACAATATAACCAAAAGAAGATGAACCAATGGCACATTATACATGAAAATACTTTGGGGAAATCCTTAGCTGAAAACCCCACACTATTTCATTATCATACATGGTGGAAATACATAGGAATTATAGAAAGCCTTATCTCTCACACATAGATAGCTCTCAGTGCTCACAAGCAATCTTGGCTTCTCTTCAGCCTTCCTCTCTGCCCTCCAAGCTCCTATTTCCTTGCAATGTTCCTTGTGGATGATTCCCCTGATACCAAGTGGAACTGTTCTCGCACACTTTAAAACTGCACAATCCTTAAGGAATAAATCCTTGACTGCAAGCATGAGTTTTCTCCATGAGAAAACACATGCAATTGATAGTACATTGTCCTTGACAAAAATCTCAACTGGGTCTTTCTCAAATTAGACATGCATGAGTTTCTGATGAGGGACTCTTCAATTAACTGGAGTAGCACTAGATGAGTGCATGCATGCATCAACTGACTGTTAACTCACTATTAGTTCCTCAAACAGTTTGGAACTAATTTAACTAGACTTAACTCAGTAAACTGAGTTAACTAATTACAACTCAAATATAACTCAATCTTATCTCCTTAATTTAAGGGATAACTCTTGCATGACTTCAAAAAGACTTATAACTTGAATTTATCCAAGTAATTAATTTTAAATATATGAATTATCTATTTCCAATTAGCTGTTAAGACTAAATTCAATTTTTATTCACAATTTAATTCAAGAACAAATTAAATTGGAATATTCTTGTTGCCATATTTCAATATGATGCTTGTATTTCATTAACAACCATAGAGTTGAATTAGAGAGAAACATGCCCGTTGTTGCATAATAATATCATAGTTGGTGAAGCTAACTGAATGTTGGTTTTCTCTTTGAGTTTCTAGGACATTTCATGTCTCAATGTATATTTTTTTCTTTTGCGTTGAGTATTTTACTGTGTTAACATTCATTTGTGGTTTATTTAGCTATTGCAGGTATTTAATGGTTTTTATATAGATGGTTATTAGTGTTGAGTAGTTAATGAATTGGTACCCCAATGATCTTTACAGTGTGGAGGTTTCGTTTCATTTTACAATGTTTAATAGTTGTAATCTATCTCTATAACTCTTTATCCTCTGTGTTGGGTGATGTCAAATATGGGAAATAAATACCCATTCCAAAGTTACTATTATTAAAATAAACTAGGAGTTCTTAAATTTGTTTTCATAGATGTGAGGCTTCTGTCACTCCCATAGTCGATCTTGAATTTTTGAGTGAGTCTATAATTATATCTCTCTAGAGGTTGTATCTCCTCTCTAGGCTTCATCCACTCACTAACTAGTATCTACACCTTTCCCACAAGTTGCACATTATATATAT
>APFE030140536.1:0-36847 GCA_000404065.3 Pinus taeda | reverse complement strand
AAAATGGAATTTATCAAACCTTGAAATGTTGAAGGTGCATTGGTAAGGCCAAAAGGCATGACCAAAAATTCATAATGACCCTCATGAGTTCTAATGTTGTTTTTGGAATGTCTTTAGTCTTCATTCTGATTTGATGATATCCTGAACGAAGGTCCAACTTGGTGAAGTAAATTGATCCATGCAATTCATCCAGTAATTCATCAATGACAGGAATGGGAAACTTATCTTTAATAGTGAGCTTGTTGAGCTCCCCTATAATCCAGACACATGCGCCATGATCCATCCTTCTTGTGCACCAATACTACTGGAGTAGAGAAAGAACTTTGACTTGGTTGAATTATACCAACCTCTAACATTTCTACAATCATACGTTCAATTTCACACTTTTGGGCATAGGGATATCTGTACGGCCTGATGTTTGGAGGAACACTTCCTGGAATTAGATGAATAGAATGAACATGGTCACGAATAGGTGGGAGACCTTTGGGAGTCTCAAATACCTTGGCATGATTGTCCAAGACTTTTTGGAGGTCTGGAGAAAAAGATGATTCCAATGTGGAAATGTCTAGCGAACATAATTGTGCAATTACACCTCTTTGTTCCTTTTTTAGAAGCTTTGTCATATCATTAGAGCTGATTATCTTTCCCGGTTTCCCTGCAATACCCCTTAATTCAACTTCCTTTCCTTCCACAAAAAAATTCCTGAAAAGTTCTTGAAAATTAAAATCTATTGTACCGAAGGATTGTAGCCATTGGACTCCGAGTACAATATCAGCACCTCCCATTGGAATGGAAAGCATTGGGCTAGTCAATACATATTCTCCCATGGATAGCTTGATATTATGTCACTTTACAGAGCTATTTATTGTTCCTCCATTTGCAACCATCACTTGACACTCTGGTGCTGGATATAAGAAGCAACTCAATTCTTTTGCTACCTTACAATGAATAAACTTTTGGGTACTTCTTGAATCAATCAACACTATTACCTTTTTCTTCTTGATTTGTCCTTCTATCTTGATGGTTTGAGGAGTGGTAATTCCCACCAATGCATTACAAGATATGGTTAGATTCATTTCTTCTTTATCTAAGCTTTGTTCCTGGAGCATATCCTCTTGTTTTCACCTTTCTTGCTCCTTTTCTTCTTCCTCTTCACAATCTATGTAGAATAATTTCTTCTTACCACACTTATGAACTTTAGTGTATTTGCTATCACAACTGTAACAAAGCCCGTTTACTCTTTTTTCTTCCAATTGTTGTGGTGTCAACCTTATAGGTTGTGGAAGACTAGGGGCATCAACACTTCCATCTTTATAGTTGTGAGTGGTATGCTTCCTAGTTGCCATAATTTTGCTTTCCATTTTTCTTGCTAACCTGAATGCCTTCTCTTATGAATCGGGTTCCCAAAGGCGAACATCATGTTGAATATTAGCCTTTAAAGTCCCTATGAACACATCCTATGCTCCTCTGGAATATTTTTTACCCTTATGTTCAATTTTTGGAACTCCTCAATGTGCTCCATTATTGAACTCCTCAAGTGTTGCTTTTGGCCCTTCAAGGGTTTTAGAATCTAGTATATTATTTTTATTACACTTAATATGGAGATTTAAAAGAAACTATGTTACATTTTCAGTTATAAACACTACATGTTCTTGTTTGGTTTCTTAGAATATTACCTTTCTTTTTAACTTCATCTCACTCTATTAATTTGTATTCATCCTCGGAACGTTAAGTTTTACAAATCTTATGAATTCATATAATTCAATAACTTAATTTCTAGCCCTAGTCACTATTACCCATTGCAACTACCTCTAATTTTTCCTTCCTATAGGAATTATACTTGGGCTTCCCTGTCCACCCAGTTGGACACCTATGGGCAACATAAGGTTTTACTTCTAGTTCTGCAGTAGGTACTTTTAGTTGGGAACTACAACCTCTTCTATACTTGGTCATAGCTCTTATTCAAGACACATCATGTACACCCTTGTTATTTAGAATTTAGTATTTACACTTCCACTAGTAATATGTAAAGCAAAAATTCGATAAGTCCTCTTTAATCAAATACCATATATTCATTTCATATAATCACTGTATGCTAGAACATTTTTTTCAATTTCAATACAAGTTGTGCATTTCAATACAGATTTTAATTCATTCAAGAACGTATAAACTAGCACGACAAGCTTTTAGACAGGTTACTCATTTATTAAATTTACTTAACTATACACAAACAACTATCTTTACAAAATATAATAGGATTAAATTTTTATAGTAAAACTTCTCTCCTGAAAGCACAGTGAATATCAGTTATTAGCAAAGTTTCACCACCCAACATTGAGACTGGCTTTTATGTCATGTCTCACCTTCAAGACTTTCCTTTCCCAACAGTTTTTGGAAATAAATGCCCCTAGAGGTATCTTGTACCTAGACATCACGACTCACCAGTCCGGTCTAGTGTTGTACCATTCTGAATCATCCTGAGGCTCCACTAACTCCCTATCTAGCTCAAGAACCTCACTTAAGAAATACTCTGCTTGATGTCAAGACCCATAACGAGTTCAAGTTTTCATTTTTTTCTCCATATCCTCCAACCTATGATGTGATCCCCAAAACTTCCACTGAGATATAATTTCTCTCCTACTCTAGGAAACATAGAAGGAGAACAAAAACATTACTCACTCTAATTACCTGTAAATAATTATAATTCATTTTTCCTAAATTTAATTTTATTATTACTTTCTTTTACTTACGTTCTTGGTTCACAACTATGACCTACGATCCATACCATCATTTTGTCAGTCTTGGAATTTAAGCATTTTAACCTGAGGTAAAATTTTAACAACAACCACACTTACTAAGGTATTCAGGGTAAAAAAGGTAATCACTATCGAACAACAAACATTACTCAATGCATCATGGTGTTACAACAACCCAGTACACAAGGGAGACATTTTCATGTATTATTATGTTAAAAGAAATACAAAATTATATATATCAACTAATATATGTGTATTCAAGAGATGTTGTGATAATGCTACTAAGACAAAAAAAAAAACTTTCTTTAAACCATAAATTAAATAGTTCATTTTTCACTTTTATTTTACATCATACATTGTATAGTGAGATAAAGTAGTTGAAAAAAAAAATGAAATTAAAATGACCCATGGTATTCATGTGTAATATAACATATTTTGGGTAAAATTAAGCTAGCATATATCCATAATAGTTGCATATTTGTAACGTGCAAACACCATTTCAATCACACAAACAAAAATTAATTACTATCAATTTTCGAGCCGGTAAATAATTACTCTTTGATATTATCCGTCACTCACACAAAAATTATTGTATATATAATCTTTCTTGGATCTTATAGTTAATTTCCTCTAATTAATGGGCTTGTCAGACAACCTTCTTGCTTAAGCAAGAATATAGGTATTATTCTCAAATATTTAACATGGATGGTCCTATGTTGGTACTGCTCGAGTATGAAGACATGTGCCACAGAAGCATAACCAACTCTCTTGAATTCTCTGCTAGTTTAGTGTGCTAAGATTTGTATTGTCAATCTGGAAAGGTGGTCATGGATGGTGGAGATCATTCAAGGGTAGTTGAGGGAACTGCACGCCCCCTGTCCTCCACCTGCCATTTTCCATCCTTCCCTCCATCGCTTTGCAACTCTTATGTAGTTAGGGCTTATGGAATATTCAAGGTGGAGACTGCTTCAGGGATAAGTTGTCTTGTCCATCACCATAGTTGGCTACCATATGTCTTCTCTTGAGTTTTATTTACTGGCAATGGGGCTATCTTCGTTCCTCAGGAACAATCCCTGCAACTCAGTCATCTAATGATTATTCACTAGATGATCCTTATGTGTTTTTCATAAATTCTCATGGATTCCAGCCATTTAACTTACCTAGGTGATGGGTTCGACATGATTTTGCAACAGTTAAGTATTCCCAATATTTTTTCCCCTCTGATGTTTTTTGTTAACCTAGTTTTTTAAATGTTTGTTTACTAGAAGGTTTATCTAACCCATGTTGTCCTCTTGCTACCATGCTTTCTTTGCATCCATAGAGACTCAATTATTCTTCTGATATACGGTGCGACGTTACTCTAAAAACCTCCTTATGCTAGTGGAGGGTTCACCTGGGTTATTTGTTGGCTTAGATAGAAAAAAGTGTTTTCCTTGTAAATTAGTTTGGAAATTTCTTGCACACTATACCCGAAAATAGAAGTGACGACTTACTAGTTGTTTGGATAATGCATTTGTTAATTATTTTTTTCAAAGAGACAAATATGTCACGTTTCCCCGCTTGTTTTTTCATTTCTATATTTGAAAAGGGGTTCCAACTACCAAGACCACTCAAACCCCTTACAGTGCAACTAAGTTCTTGGAGAAAATGTCTGGTTATTCGAGTCAATTGTCAAGTCTTTTTTTTTTAATTTACAAATGTCTCCTTACAATAATGTTACTCTATGCATATTTATGAGTGAATTGCTTCTAGTTATGGCTCTATTTATTATTAAACCACATGACTATTTTGTTTTCATAGCTTTACACATAGAGATTGAATTTTTTTAATATTTAATTTGTTACAGTCAAATTTTTGTTCGAATGTACAATTTTGTTTCCTTTTGGATTTCCATTTTACCAAGTCCTTCACAATATCTTCTCATGTCTCTATTTTTTTTCCTTAATTGGTTACCAAGTAGCCTACCAAATATGGTGGGGGAAAATATAGTTTCCAAATCTATTCGCCTTCTGAATTGCAGCTTAGTTTAATAGACAATGACCCAAGCTCTTAAGGATCCCCTTGTTGATACCCTAGGAATGAGTCATAACACGTGGGAACTAGATTTAGTTTGATTAAATATTGTTGAATCTCTTGTTCCAATATTAATGTTCCTTCGCTAGTTATCTGCATGTGTGAATTTTCATTTCTTTTGCAAACTATTGACTCTTCACAAGGAAATGTATGCAATTTACTTATTATTATTTTTCGAGTTCACTTGGGTTAGTATCATCGTAAATTACTTTGGTTACTACACATGAAATTCGTTATTCGCATATTAGGGAAAATAATC
Source organism: Pinus taeda (assembly GCA_000404065.3). Lineage (NCBI taxonomy): Eukaryota > Viridiplantae > Streptophyta > Pinopsida > Pinales > Pinaceae > Pinus > Pinus taeda. Next base: position 31,759 of record APFE030140536.1, on the reverse strand, counting down.
CCAGTTCTTTGCATGGAATTTATGCTCCTTCTTTGGTGTTTTAATGAAAAAAATCTTACTCTTTATAATCTATATTTTTGAATTTCTTTTAAAAGAATGTACATATTGTTGTGATATCATTACACATTTATTTCCTCCTCAAATGATTCATATCTTAACAATATTCTTAACATGGAACGTGGACAACCATTTTTTCTTCATTCTTCTATTTTTAGTTAGAAATGCCAGTCTATAATACAGAAACACAATAATGCAGTAAAATAAATTCAGTAACTTAAATGCATCAACTATAATAACCAGAACTAGAAGTCTCCCCTCCCAACCTTCATACCAGTAATGAAGTCCATATCTCCACCCGAGCTTCCACTCATACAGAGAGAATAGGTTCAATTCCCAAGTCATCTAGTCTAGAAACCATAAGGCCCTCGGTCCAGTTTAGAGTCCCAACTTGTAGGGATATACTAAGGATTCCACTGGCCCATGTCCAGCTCAGGAATCTCCTCATAACAACAGTACATTGTTCACCTGAACAACATCGTGTGTTAGGTCTACGCATCCATTTTCTCTTCCCTCATCCCTATGGCTCTGTTAGTCATTTTTCCCTTTCTAAAAAGAAGAGAAAACATTCCTTGGAATTACCCTTTTCTAGGGAGGAAAAGAGGCTCGACTGACCTGAATGTCTAGAAAGTTTTTTTTTGTGTTTTATTCGGCTAAGCATATTTAAAATTTTCTTCTAATAATAAAGGACTTAAACAAGTTTGAGTGAGTACATTTATTTGTTCTTCCAATTAGACCGAAATTAGTCCAAAGTTTGTAAAAGTAAATAATGTCAAAGTTAAAACATAAATTCATGAACAATCTTACTGGTGTCACATATTGCCTCCCTTTGACGAAACACCATCCTCAATGTTTATTTCAAATTGTTTAACCATGTTTGGATATGCTTGGCGCATGAATTCTTTATCCTCCTAGGTACCTTTGTTCAGGTTGAGGCTATTCCATTGCATTTTAACCTAGGTGATCACTCACCTCCATAGCATTGTTTCTCTCTGCTCTAGAAATTTCATAGGTTCTACCAACAACTCTTCATCTATTTCAACCTGCAGCAAAAGATTGATGGTATAAATATAGATCACATCAACATTTTTTTTATTTCGCAATTCAATTCATTATATGATTTACCTAGATATCGTCCCAGCTAATCACATGTCTAGAGTCATAGACATATATTTTTAATAATGAGACATGGAACACATCATGAATCATGATGTGGGTAGGTAAGGCTGGTCGCTAAGCTACTAGTCCAATCCATTACTAAATTTGGAAGGGCCCATAACATCTAAGTGACAATTTAGCTCAAATTCCCCACCGTAGTGTGACTCTTTTAGGCTTAATTCATAAACAGACATGGTCTCCCGCTTGGAATTCTCAATAGGTCCTTTTCTTGTCTGTGTAAATATTTTTCCTCTCTTAGGTGGCCTTTATGTTTTGATGTACCATGATAAATATCTTCTCCATTTCCACGAGCATGTCGGGTCCTAATACCGACCCATCCTGAGGATTATTCCAATTGGTAGGCACTCTGCATTTCCTCCCATATAATACTTCAAAGGGCCTCATTCCTAGAGATTCATGGTATCCATTATTATAACTGAATTCAACTAAGTGGAGATACTCCTCCCACTTCACTAGTTGTTGCATTGCATACATTCTTAACATATCCTCCAACAATTTATTCAGGCATTCAGTCTATCCATTGGTTTGGGGGTGATATGTAGTGTTAAACATAATTTGAGTGCCCAAGCCCATGAACAAAGCTTTCCAAAAAGCAGAGGTGAATTTCTCATATGTTTTAGAGATCACCACTCATGGTATACCATGAAGTTGAAATATCTCTTTCATAAAAATATCAGAAATTTCAATTGCTTTATACATGGATCTCATAGGTATGAAGTGACCTTTCTGTCTTAGTTTGTCCACCATGACCATGATGGAGTTGTTGAATTTTCTAGTTTTGGGCAACCATGTTATAAAATCCAGTGTAATAGTATCCCATCATCCACCCTGTTCTCCTTTCCTTTAAGATGTGTAATAACGAATTCAAATTCATTTAAAAAAGTAGCTCATCTCGCTTGATGAGAATTCAAATGCAATTGGGTTAAAAAATCTGTTAAACTACTACGATCAGTCATTAGAAATAATTTCTTACCCAAAAAATAAAGTTGACATACCTTCAAGGTGTGCACTGGAGGGGTTAGTTCCAAATCATAAGAGGATTATCACTTCTCATGGTCCTTCAGTTTTTGGGATTCTTAGGCTATGAATTTCACATAGTGCATCAGTAAACCCCCCCCCCATACCTTCGTGGCACAAAACCATACAAAAATTAAACTCTTTTCCTCGATCTAGTATTTTTAAAACAGGAACAGAAGTCAATAACTTTTTCAGGCATTCAAAAATTTGTTCGCACTATGTCGTCCACTTGAAAACCCTTCTCTTCCTTTGTAGGGAGATAGTTGGTAAGAACTTTTAGAAAATCCTTCAATAATTCGATGGTAATATCTAGCTAACCCCATGAAGGATCGAATATCAGGCACATTCATGGGAACAGGTCACTCCATGATGGTTTTGATATTTTCAAGGTCAACTTCAATTCCTTCCACTCAAATGACATGTCCTATGTACTAGATATGAGCTTGGTAAAAGTCACACTTACTATATTTAGCATATAACTAATTTTCTCGCAACATTTGCAGCATAATCCTTAAATGATTTTCATGGTCCTCCACACCTTTGGAGTATATAAGAATATCATCGATAAAAATTAACAGAAACTTGTCTAAATAAGGATGAAATATACCATTCATCAAGCTCATAAATGTGGCAGGGGAATTGGTAAGCCCAAAGGGTAACACTACGAATTCAGTGTCCATACTGAGTCTTGAATCATGTTTTGCAAATATTGTCTTCCTTAATTCATATTTGATGATAGCCTGATATTAAGTCAATGTTCGAAAACACCTTGACCCCCTTACCTTTATCAAACAGATCATCAATCCTTCGTAGCATATATTTTTTCTTAGTATTCACCTTATTCAATTGTCTATACTTGATCCACAACCGAAGTGTAACATCCTTCTGATGTAGAAATAATACAAGAGCTGCCCAAGGTGACACACTTGGGCGTATATATCCTTTGTCAAGTAGTTATTGTATCTAAATTATAAGTTCTATTAAGTGAGTCACACCCATATGATATGGTGTTCTAGACAATGGGATCACACTTAGAATTAACTCTATGGTAAAATCAATGTTTCTGGTAGGCAGCAGCCCATGTATTCCCTCTGGAAATATATTAGTAAATTCATGTATTATGGGTATATTTCTGACACTAGTTAGTTTGTCATTAGAATTTGTATAACCAACTTGAGCTGCATAAATTTGGCAGCATTTTCAAATGCACTTCCCTAGATGATTATCAGTGATTTGCAGTCCACTATTGCCCAATGTTTCTCTATCCAGTCCATTCCAACTAGTATATTATATATCCCAAGAGGAATAATATTCAAATCAGCTACTATTTTCTACCCTACTACCTTTAGGGAGAATTTACCACATTAGCAGCAAGCCTTCACTTGGCCCTAGTATCCAGTTGCACCAGCTAAGGGTTTTTAAATTTTACTTTTCGTAAGTTATTTAATTCTACCAATTTTGGGCTAATGTAGCTCAAGATTGCCCTTGGTTAAATTAGAATGGAAACATAATATTTAGATAGATTACCCTCCAACTCTATCATCATAGGTAGATATTAATCCTGGCCATCATCCAAGGCTGCATTAATCCATGGAATATTTTTGACATCATCTCCAACAATGGAGGCTTCTTGAAGGTTTGTGACCTTCTTAGTACAAGCAGGGTGAGAGAAATTTTTGAAATAATGAAGTTCTCCAAAACCCCAACATTGCAGAGGGTTTTTTCGTTGTTGAATAGTCTCTGGTCGACTTAACACCTCTGATAGTTTTTTTCCAACCTGTTACCGTGTTCTCTGTTGATTCCTCCTAGTCACTTTTGTCTGCATTTTCCAATTCATATTCTTGACATTTGGGAATCTCATCCCTCAAAAGTTATGAAAATTCCTTTGACCATTTTTGTTTAGTCCCCACTTGTTACCTTCTCCCTTTTCTTTGATAGGCAGGCTACTGATAAAATGTTGTATCTTGGCTTTTTCCTACCTAAAGTATGGGACGTATTAGAGCAAGGACATACATTTAGTGATAAACTCATCACTAGTCAGTGTGACCAACCTTAAATCATGAAACTCTCTTGCATTCTCATCATAGAAGCTTTTAGTTAAATATTTTTCCTTGAAATTCTGAATTCCATGTGACGTGTTGATCATCAATTCCCTAGAAATATTTGACCTCCTCCCACCCTCCCACCAAAGAGTACCTTTTCCCTATAGTTGAAAATTTTCCAATCGAGATTTCATGTTATTATCATATTCATATACTTGGAAATATTTTCTCATGTTAACTAGTTAGGCCTCAACAGCTTCCTTATCCTCTCCATCACACACCGAAGGTCCTATCTTCTTAAATTTTCCTTGTAGTTAAATTTTCTGCTTCTTGGGACCTTTGCCAAGCTTCTTTCCTCATCATTATGTCCCCCTTCTATTTCCTTATGGTACACTTCATGATGAATTGTCTCTGTGAAGTCCCCATTTCTTGCACTAGGGTTGGGTACCTGATGATTTTGTCGATCTGATAGACTTTTTAGAAATAAGAAATAAGAATTAGAATTAAGAATTAGAATTATAATTATAACAGAAATGGTTTTTTTGACGATAGATTAAACTCTATTCACTCATCCTCATACTCCATCCAAGCATCAGAGGGAAAATTCTTTGACCACACGCAGCAAATTCCCTCTTCATTAGCTGTGAAAATCTCTCCAATTCTTTCGTCGTATGCAAGTGCCACGATTTCACGTGACAGTGCAAGCTCTCCGATCTGAGAACGAGGCTCATTCGTAATCTTTGCGGGACATTCTCCTGTAATAATGCTGCTAATATTGATCGTACATTTTTCAAACAGCCTCACTGCATCGCAGAAGGAAATGATCATATCCTTCTCGTTTGCAATGTAAGTTCCCCTCTGAAACTTGTCAAAGACGGGCAGACGGATCGGATGGTCTTCAAAAGTGATCAAAATGTCGCCTCGCATATTACACAGGTGAAGGCTACGACTTCTGGTGTAGCACAAGAAACAGTCCAATTTAGGTAAATAGTAAGGCTCCACAATTGCTTCTAAATTTGTTGGTATTACTTGAGGGACCTCAGCAGATATATCAATCACTTGGATATTTCGTCCATGTTGTTGCAGACATATTCTATCATCGCCGCAGAGCGCAGCGAACTGTAACCGAGCTTCATGATGGTTGAGATGGATGATACCTTCCTGACACAGTTCTCCATCCCGTTTCGAATAAATTTTGAACGATACATCGCTCGTATTTCTTGGGAATCCTCCATCGAAATATATCACTACGTACATATTTCCACGACTTTGAAAAAACCATTCTATTTTCCTTTCAACTGGTATACCTCTTTCAAATGGTATACCTCTTTCGAGTGATATGGTGGATATCTGATTGTATTCTTTCAAATCAAAAACTTTGAACACTCTCTCATCTTTATTGTAAATCACGCCTCTGCAATTTGGAATATCGAAATCCCAAGTGATCGCGTCCGCTTCTTCGGCATAAATATCTCTGTATTCATCTGTTCGTCCTGCTTTTACAGATGCTACTTCCACGCTTATAATCTTGAGGTAGGGCAAAGATTGATGATAACCAACGATTATGAGTGAATTATTATTAGAATTGTAGTAGGCAGATACAATCTCCATCTGACAATTCAGTGTTATGGGTCTACCATATTCGTCCTTCAAAGGCCAGACTTTCCCCTGCCGTCCAAATGGAATGAGATGGCCATTGCAAAAAACGCATATTATGTCATCTGCTATAACCAAGTGTGTAATCCCAGAAACTATTTGGCAGTTTCCCGTTTAACTCTCGGTGTTGCAGGCCGTGGAAGGAATTCCTAGACAAACACTTATCCCCGTGCCTTGACATTTTCTATCTTCTGTGAAAATTCACTGTGGGTATCCACTATTCACCCAGCTATGTATCGATGTTGATGCCGGAGCGTTGATGCTCTTTCCGGAAAGTTGTTTTATTCTTTCGTCGTGAGAGGTAGAGAGATTTTCATCTTAGATTCCTACTTTACTAAATGAATCCAGTTATATTATAAGTACACATATGGATATATCTTATTATTGTTATTTTTTAGTTCAGCGGACATTACTTTTCCATTATTTGTTTAGAGATAGATTCTCTATTGTTATAATTTAATTATAATTGATTATTAGGTAAACGCAAGAGATTAAACTTGCATGGAATGTGGTATAATATTCATAGTGGTATTCATCAATAAATATTTCGGATTTGTTTCTAAGTTAATTATGGTGTTTTAATTAATTGAGTCATAGGTGTTTTAATTATTAAATAAAAATTTTAAAAATCTCAAAACTAAAAAAGATTAAATAACTATACAAAACATTTAAATAATGTTCACTCATAAAAAAAATATCGGTGAAGAAATTGGATCGTGTTGGGCTCATGATAGATTCTTGTTTGAAATGGACCTATGCTAATTTATCTCAAATTGATTAATTAAAAAAAATTTCATATAGCATATTATATCAAAAGCTATTTACAAGTTCAATATGTCTATGGTAAGCTCTAGTGAATGTTCAAGGTTAAAAATTTTGTTCATGTCTTTTTAAAATGTATATATGTTTAAATCCTATATTAATTTTTTATTTAATAATACTTTAAAATAAAGATATAGCTTAGTTACTTTTTATAATTTGTAATTTGTTAATGAGGCAAGTATTATGCTGCTTATCATGAATTGATATTGATCACTATTTCATTTATATGACCGTCTAGTGTAACTTTATATAACAAGGGCACTTACATAAGTTACAATACCTTTTCATAGTATTTACTCTTCCAATAACTATAGTTTTAGAAATTGTATTTTGCTCGGCCATCTAATCCTTGTTTGAAATGTTCTATGGTAATTTATTTCAAATTGATTAATTAAAAAAAATGTAATAGAAAATAAAACTATTAAATTAATTTGCTTTGGTTCGTTCTATTGAATTTTTTTCTTAAAAATTTTGTCCATGTCTTTTTAAAATGTATAATGTTTATATCATATTAATTTTTATTTAATAGTTATTAATAAAAATACTTAGTTTTTTAAATTTAATTAATAGACAAATTTGTTGCTTATATTACTTGATATTGATTACTATTTCATTTTTATGATCGCCTATATTTTATATAACAATTATATATATTGATGTGATAATATCTCTTAATTTAAAGTTTTTAGACATGTTAAATTTATATAAATATAAATATTATTAGAAACTAATATGGATTTATGGTAGCTTTAGATTCATTAGTTTCATCTAAAAATCAAATTTCTCCAACTATAAAGTTTTTTTCTAGTTTTGAATAAAAAATTTCATTTGAGAAATTTAATGTGTTAAAATTAATATTAAAAATAAATTCAATTAGTAATAAAAATAATATACCAAATATTAAACATAATAAAAAGACATTAATATAATTAATTTTCATTTAATATTTGAAAAGTATATATATAAATGAACAAGTATCTTTGTAAATGAAGATCGCATCTGAGAGGACCAAGGTGAACTTAGGAAAGAAATCCAAAAGGTCAAGGAGGAAGGAAAGGTAGGGAAATGGGCAATCATTAGGAATAGGAAAACTATTATTAGAAATAAAGTCTAAATCATGAGTGATAAATAGGGACTTGCATCACTCTAGATCCTCTTCTAGAATTGTCGTGATTTTCCATGGTGTAAAGGTCCTATGTTATTAGAAACTAATATGGATTTATGGTAGCTTTAGATTCATTAGTTTCATCTAAAAATCAAATTTCTCCAACTATAAAGTTTTTTTTCTAGTTTTGAATAAAAAATTCATTTGAGAAATTTAATCTCTCTCAATATTTAATAAATTTGAAATTAAAATTAATTTAAATAAATTTAATTAAGTAATAAAAATAATATACCAAATATTAAACATAATAAAAAGACATTAATATAATTAATTTTCATTTAATATTTGAAAAGTATATATATAAATGAACAAGGATCTTTGTACATGAAGATCGCATCTGAGAGGACCAAGGTGAACTTAGGAAAGAAGTCCAAAAGGTCAAGGATGAAGGAAAGGTAGGGAAATGGGCAATCATTAGGAATAGGAAAACTATTATTAGAAATAAAGTCTCAATCATGAGTGATAAATAGGGACTTGCATCACTCTAGATCCTCTTCTAGAATTGCCGTGATTTTCCATGGTGTAAAGGTCCTATCTTAAGTTGGATCCCTAGTGATATTGATCTTATTCTTTTAGTTGAAACTTGGGAGCATCATGAATCTGGGGTCTCTCAATTTGACGGTTTCACTCTTTGGTCAGCTTGGAATAAGAAATCCTCTCAAAGAGGTTTTGGTGGTAACCATGTCATGACTGGTAGAAGGCAATAGGATGTCAAACCATAAACAAGCCAGAATAACCGTTTTACATATGCAAGAAAATAAAACAAATTCTTTAGAAACAAGTAGGTAGAGTAGTAATGAATGATGGTAGATTATTAACCAGTAATAGAGAGATCTCTGAAAACACGTTGAATTAGGGTTGTTGTAGGATTTCAGAGTGGGAAGCCATGGAGGGGCGAGAAGGGGGGAGCTCCACTCCCTCCTACGGTCATGTTGTAGCAAACTAATTCAAGAAGCCCATGGAAGCGAAATCAGGGGGTACAAACAAAGGAAAACAACAGACTACAAAGGCAAGCAGAGATGCTGGAGGAAGTCAGATGAGAGAAGCGTACAAGAGTAGATAGCCAGAAGGATAAACCTAGCAATAGGACATGACCATGTAAACATAAGGTTTCCATCACACCCTGTGTGGTGTTGAGTGATCCAACGCTATAGGCGCACAAGGAGCACATGGTCGCTTATTCAATGATTTGTAAATTCATGGGGTTCTGGCCAACAGAAAAGGAACTACATGCATGGATAAAGAACCATTGGAAACCTAAGGGAGAAATAGAGCTACACCTTGGATCCAAGGGTTTCTTCACAGTTTTGTTTACGAACCTAATGGATAAAGACTAGGTGTTTGAAGGAGGTCCTTACTTCTATGTGGTTGTTGGACTCTATATGAGGCCATGGGTAATGAAATTTGTTCTGGAGCGAGAAACATTTACATCAGTGCCGGTGTGGGTAAGACTATATTCCCTACCTCTAGATTACTGGCTACCAGAATTGTTAAAAACCATAGGTAATAAACTAGGGCATTTTTTAAAAATATCATAATCCACTCTACGAGGAAAATATACCTCATTTTCGAGAATATGTGTGGAAATGCTTTCTGGAGCTTTTCCGGATGAAATAATTTTAGAAGTATATGATGAAGAAGGGGTATAGGTGGTGGACTATGAGCATGTACCCTTCAAGTGCAGCAAGTGCCATGAACACGGGCACCTCTTTAGAAACTGCCCTTTAAGAAAAATGGAGGGTGGCATAAAAGCAACCTCAGGTACAGCGACTTAAAGGTTTACCAAGGTGGGGGACAGAGGAAAAGGAGGGAGAAAAAATAATAAAGAAAATCTATGAGGCAAAACAGCCTAGTCATAATAGGTTCAAGATATTAGAAGAAGAAGAAGGGGATGAAGGAACGAATCAAGTAACTCAGAACAATCAGCTAGAGAAGGAAAATGATGAGAGAATGGAGGATAGACCTGTTAAAATCCAGCAAAGGGAGGATCATCCAAGCTATGGAACTTTATAGGGAGCAAGAGATGACCCCAAGCAAAGTCGGTACAGAGGATCATGAACTGCAGGACATACTGGAAAGGGAGCATCTCAATCTAGAAAAGTTCCTAGAGGAAGGAACAACCGAAGGAGTGGATTCACTACCTAAGGATGAATTTAACAGAGTGCAACAACTCTTCCTCTGTAGAACGCAGGGAAGGGGAGCAGGAATCAAAAGGAACTATGATATTCAGGACAATGAAGGGGTTAAAACTATGGAGGCTACATGGTAACAAACGACCAAGAATCCAGGAAGGAAAAGAGGAAGAAAAAAAATTGAGTTGCTGATTGAATGTGTAAAACTCATGATCAACTCAGGTAAGATGAAAGACCTAGCTAGTGACTCCTTTACAAATACTTCTTAATGAAGCTTACAACGTGGAATATTAGGGATCTAGGAAGTAAAAGGAAACAAATAAATCTCAGCAATAGAATGAAAGTATAAAAACCTAATATGATATTTATTTAAGAAACAAAATGTTCAATAGAAAAAATAAGAGAAAAACATAGCAAATGGTTTATGAAATATGAATATCTAGAAGTTAAAGTATATAAAACAGCAGAAGGAATTCTCACACTTTGGAGCCCTCAGAAAATAGGAATCCTAGATGTTGAAGCATCTAGGAACTATTTATCAATGGTCATCCAACCTTTGGGGGACAAGGATGATTATTTCATTACAAATGCTTATGGCTCTTTAACATGATTAGGTCCCTATCAGAAAAAAGGTGGAACCAGATCACTAGGCAAAGATTCCATAGCATTTCAGAAATTCATAAACAACATGAGGCTAGTAGATACAGAGACAAGTAATGGTATCTTCACTTGCAACAATAAAAGGGGAGGTGAAACCAGCCAAGGGATGGACATATCCTCCACCACTCTCAGATGACGAGGAGGAAGAAGATGTGGAACATATCACTCCCAGCGAGACCAATCAGATGAACAAAGAACCAAAAGTGGAAGACATAAATCCATAAGAACCTATAGACTTAAAGTCAATAAAGATACCAGAATCAATGGATATCAGCGGATCTAAATGGAAATACATATCAGACACATTAGAATCTGATAAAGACAAACCCCAACCTATGTCTGACACAACGCTAGCACTTATATCTCCAATATAGACTTAGTGGGGGTGGAGAAAGGTTGAGAAGAAAAAGGGGCCGAAAAGCTTGACTTTTGCCCCATCTATACATTTATTTCTTGTTTCTTTTCATGATCTTTGATTAGCAACTATATTATTGATGTAATGCGCCATAGCATCTATAACATGTAATTTTTTTTTAATTAATAAAATTACAATTTTTCCTTTGGAAAAAAAAATAAAAGGGGAGGAGAGTCTCAAGTGGCCTCAAAACTTGACAAATTTATTATCTCAGAGGAACGCATCCTTACAGGCCCTGACTTGTCAGCTACAATACTCCCTTTTGGTGGCTCAGATCACTAGCTTGTTCAACTTGAAGTGTCCTTTATAACAACTCTAAGAAAGAAACCTTTCAAGTTTGAAAACATTTGTCTTACCCATCCTGACTCTATCAGCAATATTGAAAAATGATGGACAGAGGATATGCAAGTCCAGGGCATAAAAATTTTCCTCCTACATAAAATATTGAATCACACCAAACCTAGGCTTAAATATTGGTATAAGAATGAGTTTGGAAACATTTTTGAATTCAAAAATACAGTTGAACAGAAGCTACAAGAAATTAGCCAGATCCTCATAACAGATGGCTTCAACGAGGAGAGAAAGGAACAAGTTGACCATAATCAACAAGAATAGGAAGGATTATGCAAACAAGACGAGATATTTAGGAAACAGAAATCAAGGGTACTACGGTTAAAGGAAGGAGAAAGGAATACTTGGTTTTTTCACAAAGTCACCATGGCTCACAAGTCTCATAACAGGATTTCAAAAATCAAAGATTCTCAAGGAAATCAACTCAATACCCACAAAGAAATAGAAGTTGTGCTGGTTCAAATTTCCAAGGCATAGCTGAGGAACCTCCTTTAGATAGATCTCAATTCATCAATGAATTTACAAAGCACAATCCTAAGCCTATGACAAGAGAAGACAACTATAATCTAAACAGAACAATGAATGAGGAGGAGGTCAGCAGAGTCATCAAAGAGATGAAAAAAGGAAAAGTGCTAGGTCCAGATGGCTTCAATGTTGACTTCTTTGAAGCATGTTGGGGAATAGTCAAGCACGATGTCATCGATGTGGTGGAGGAATCAAGGAAAAACAAAATGGTCTTGAAGGCGCTCGATACCTCTTTCATATCCTTGATTCCAAAACAGGTTAGTGATATGCCACTAGACAGAGTTAAACCAATAGCATTATGCAATGTGGTGTACAAAATTATTTCCAAAATAATTGACAACAGGCTTAAGCCCCTTCTTCCAAATCTCGTGTCCGAGGAGCAAACTAGATATGTGGAAGGTAGGAAAATTCTCAACAATATCATTCAAGCTCACGAGGTGGTTCACTCACTTAAGAACAATAGGCAGGGAGGAATGATTATACAACTTGACATAGAAAAGGATTATGATAAGCTAAGTTGGGCTTACAACAGGGAAGTTCTAATAGCTTTTGGCTTCGACCATAACTGGATAAGATGGGTAATGGCTGTTCTAACTACCTCCAGTTTCTCAATCCTATTAAAAGGTTCACCATCCACAACCTTCAAACCCTCGAGAGGTCTCAGACAAGGAGATCCACTCTCACCCTTACTCTTTATTATCATGATGGAAGGGCTTGGAAATGCTATCAGATTTGCCAAAGTAGAAGGTCAAATCTAGGGTCTCAAACTTACCATGAATGGAGAGGCTTTCACCGATCAACAACTTGTGGATGATACCATGCTGCAGGGTATTCCCATGGTCAAGGAAGCTCTAGCATACAAACAAATCTTGAGCGAATTCGCAAAGGCTACGGTTACATAGGTAAGCCTGTCCAAATCAAAGATCTTCTTTTTTAATACTAACATCGCTATTCAGAGACATATTTCTAGAATTCTAAGCTTTCAGGGAGATATACTACCCTCCAAATATTTGGGAGTACCTATAACAGACAAACCTCTAAGCAAGGAATTTTGGGAGCTTGTGACAAATAAGCTCCAAGAAAAAATTCAGAAATGGACAAACAGATCTTTGAATTTAGTAGGATGACTAGTGCTGATGAAAGTTGTCCTTCTTTATGTTTTCATCCCTTCCAGCTCCTAGAGGAGTTACGCAACAATGCAGAAATATCCAAAGGGATTTTCTTTGGGGAAAAGGGGAAGAGAAAAAAAAAAGCACATTGGTAGCGTGGGAAAAGATCTATAAACCTAAGACACATGGAGGTTTAGGACTTGATGACCCTGAAATACTTAACAAAGTCTTGGGGGAAAAACTATGGTGGAGATGGCTAAAAGATTTGGCTTCACCTTGGGCTAAGATTTGGAAACAAAAATATGCAAACAATTGGCAAGAAAGGGATCACATTAGAATGTATGGTCTCATCAAAGGCTCCCACATCTGGAACAAAGCTTGGGAGAATAGAGCCATTACTTATAAACACAGTTTCTGGGAAATAAAGGTTGGCAACCTTGCTTGGTTTTGGGAAGATAATTGGCAAGAGGAACCTAAATTGGTAAGAGAAGGATTCGCCAATCTAAAGAGTGATACTGACAACAAAGGGCTACTCAGGGTTAATGACTTCTGGGATTAGGAAAGAAGTGAGGGAAAATGGAGAATATGGAAGAACCTGGTATACAGTGATGACTCCCTATTGAAGGCACGGGAAGAAGATTTAACAACCATCTTGGAACAGAGAAAGATTCTAACATCAATTGATTCAGACCAACTGAGATCGGGCAATAACAATGAAGGTAACCTCAACCAAAAAGAGGCCAAGCACATAGCCCTTGGACTTGATCATCCAAACCCTGATTGGATATGGAAGGACCAATGGTAGAAGCAAAGTTGGATGTAAATTAAACTATTCATGTGTTTAGTGCAGCATTAAAAAATTCTGACCTGGGAAAACCTTAGGAAAAAGGGGGTATACGGCCCATCTAGATGCCAGCTATGTGAATTACAAGAAGAAACTATGGATCACCTACTCAATTTTTGCTCGTTCACATCTACCCTTTGGAGCTGGGTAGCTACAATATTCAAACAAATGGACAAGGATAGGGGCAACATCACCAGTACTTTGAAGAAGTGGAGAAACATTTCTTTGATAATGAAATAATCAACAAAGCTTGGGCTTTAATTTCGGGCTTTCTAATCTGGGATGTTTGGAAAGAACGCAATAACAGTGTATTCAAGAATAGGAAAGGTTCTCCCGAGAACATCATGGCTCAGAGTTTTAAGACAGCTCAATGAGACAATAGGGACCCTCATTAAAAACCCCCCTGAGGACCAACAAAATGATTTAGATGTGTAGATAGTATGGCATTTGGGTCTTCAGGGACTTGTCCCTCATGGAAAAAACATGAATGTAAGTCATATATTAACTGATAAGGAATTCTGGCAACCTCCCCTTAGGGTTTTATGAAATGTAATATAGATGGGGCCTCAAAAGGAAACCCATGTATGGTAGGGTATGGAGGAGTAATAAGAGATGAAAATGGTTTCATAAAAACCATCTTTCATAGTCATTTGCGAAAAGCCACTAACAATATGGCAAAGCTCATGGCCCTTGAGCAATGCCTTGAAATCCTGAGGGACTTAAATCTTCACAATACCATAATTGAATCTAATTCTAAATTGATTATTAACTCAGTCAATTAAAATTCCTATGGCTCAGCTCCAAATAAAGACTCGAGACATTGGCAGCTTTTGCAAGTTTATCAACGGATTCAATCCCACTTGCAAAACATGAGAACCCTTAGTTTTAATCATGTGCATCTAACAACCAACAAAGTAGCAGACATTTTAGCCAATGAAGGCATTCTCTGTTGTAAGAGAAATAAAATATTGTGATTGGAAGGAGATCCCCCTATGTATATTGATGGAAGACTGTCTCAGACAGGCGTACATGCACAGGGAATTCTATCTAAGAAGGGAAAATTAGAAGGTGTAGACTAGACGAAACAGGGGAATTTGGAGCTCTATGGTAAAGTAATGCATGAAATTACGTGGACAAGATTTCGAGTCTTCCAGTGGGAATCTCTACCCAGAACTCTACAAACCCAAAGTTATTGAGCAAGATTCAATTTAAGAACAAGTCTTTTTATAAAAACAAAATTCTCTAAAATTCACCTTTGAATTAGCTCTGCACTTGGTTAATTTACTGGTAGTTTGATAGATTTGAGGTGATCCTAGCGATTTCGCATGGAAAATTGCAAGCAGGATACTAGGCCAAATGGACCCGAAATTAACATAAATGATGGCTTTATTTGATTTCACGTCTGGGCGAAATGTTAATTACTGTGCTTGTTAATCAGTAAGGTAAGGATCGGTGGATTTCGAGCGGATAACTTGCTCAAGGGTTAGCCCCCCAGGCGGACCCAAATTCATTTTAGGGCAGTATCTATTTCCTCATTGGGTATGTTTGAAAGCTTAAGGAATGCGCTTGTTAACTTTCCGATATTGATCCTTCTGTGTTTGATCTCTGGAGGAAGATCGAACAGTCTTGACCAATGATTGAATTTTGTAGGTCACTGTATTATGTTTTGTGGGCCTATGGCCTGGAGTGGGGACGTTTGGCTCTACGCCCAAGGATGTGAGGCTCGCTAACTTTTGGCCCACGTATCCTTTGGGCTAGTATGTACTTTATGGATTTTTTTTTACGATATAATGTAAAGGAAGGGCCAACTCCTGTATTAGAAAAAACATATAAAAAAAATTCTTTACCATGGATAAATGAAGAAGGTGTGTCCATGAGACAGGAATAGACACTAAAGTGTAGAGAGAACTAGAAAAATAAATAGAAAATAAAATATATCATAGTATGTCTCCAGGAGGACTACATTACAAATGAGAATAATATGATTTTCTAGCAGAAATAGCCAAAACCGCAACCAACTTTGCAAGTTGAGGTTGCATGCCCCATATAAAAATCGATGTTGCAAGCCATAGAAAACAAGATATAGAATTCTTATATCTTCACACAGAATATTATACATAGGAAAAAACCCTGAGGTAAATTTAAACTGGAAATCCTCTTCCAATACATCATTCAGTTCAAATTTGATACCCTTGCACTTAGTGTCACCAAGTACATAATCAATAACAACCCTTGTAGGGAGGTACCTGAAGTACTCACCTGGAACAAAGGAGAAACATTGCTAACAATGTCGAAATTAAACTGGAGCTCAATCAACAATATCAATGGGGGAATAAAAATAATACTTGCATAGTGTAAATAGTAAAGCTAAGAGAATCTGATTGGGATTAGGTTTTTGAAAGGAGGATGTAAACCCAAAAGGTGACAAAACAGAGACAATATACCAATCAATTGGGTGAAATTGGGTTTTCCCTACACTTGTAAGCCAAAAATGAAAAACCAGGAAACCCAACCAGAGAAATTAGAAGAGGATGTAAGCTGACAAGGGAATATGATGTTCGTATTCAAAACCATTACCAAAATATGGACTTTCACCTAAGACTCATAATGAAAAATAGATGACCATGGAGTGTTCTGAATCTAGCTTTCGACTTAGGAGTCGGAGAGGCCAGTATTTGTTCATATAACATATCCCTATAATAAAACTAGAAAAAAATAGATCCATTTAAGAAAAAAAACAACAGTGCCAAATGTTAGACAAAAATTGTATGAGGAATGAATCATCATAATGGGTGGGAAATCCCTTAATCTATCACCAAAAAACATATTTACATATTACCTGAGAGACTATGGTTCCGAGGGGAAACCTACAAAGAGTTCACTCATTGGATATTTACCTTTTTCCAAATTTCTACACAATTGAAGGAATCTTATAAGAAGATGAAGCTTTGATTAAAAAACACATCAATTCAGCCAAACAAGGGACTAGATAAAGTGCAAATATGTAAAGATAAATTAACTTTATCATAGTGAAGACCGTTACTTGAAATGAACAAGAAGATTCCATCGGAATATGTAACCCTTGCACTATCGAATAAAGAACTAGGCTACCAATGACTAGTGAGAATACAATGCCATAGATAGTGAAAATTAATGAACCAGAATATGAATTAGAAACAAAGTGCCTTAAGAAAATTGATGGACAGTTTTTGAAGACACCTCATAAGTTTCATGTCATGAAAATACCCTAAACATCTATGTATAATAAGGTAAAGAAAAATGTCGAGTTAGAGGGAGGTGAAAGAATATATATTCAAGTTATTTTAATGAGGTGATAATGTTTTTTTTAAATTTCCATGAATTTTTTTAAAGAATTTTGGAACGGAATAACTTTTAATTAAGGTTATTAGTATTAATAGATCTTAGTGTTAATAATAGTGTTAATTTAGTGTTATTAGTATTAATTTAGATTTTATTATTATTAATTTAATATATTATTAATATACGGTTTATTAAGGTTAATATCAATATTATTATTAATATTAATAATAATATTAATATTATGATTTAGCCGCGTTATAATAATAATAATAATAATAATTAATAATTGACAACCATCCATAGAACATTGAATTAATAAATTTAATAATTTTAAGTTTAATATTAAAATTAAGTTTTATTTTAATATAAATGTTTCTATAGATTTTACGATCTAGATACTCAAAATAAAAAGTTTAATTTGTCGCCGTTTAAGAAAAGAAATCATTAGATTACACATAAATATGGTTATTACTTTCAAATAGCTTAAAAAATAACTCATCCTTATTAAATATTTAAGAAAATTATAATCTTATAATTTTTCTTTCAAAATGGTAAAAAAGATTAATTAATTTAATCCATATAATTACAAACACAAAAAATATATATTCAACTTATTCCAGTGATAATGTTTTCTAAAATATATTTTATTTATATATATGATGATGATTAATAAAAACTTCACAAAATTTTGAAAAATTAATAAAACAATTAAAAATTTAATTCAAGTATTGGTTACACTTTATATAACACCAAAGAGAATCATATACTTATTTAGATGATTAGATTTATTGAATTAATAAAACACACAGACACATATAGTTTAATTAAGATTCTATAATTTATTTGGTCGTGCTCTTTTTTCAATTCCACATGCCTATGTTTATGTTGGTGTATGGTAGAGCATTAGCAATTATACTTTATGGAAGAGTAGATCAAAATGTTTGCATGTTATCCTTCATCAAAGGTTGGATGATCATATTTTTAGAAATGGTTCCTTTTAAAACAAGAAGGGTTGCATCGCAGCAAGTCCCTGTCGTGAGGGGGAGCTTCAAGAAAACACATTCGTACGAGGCAGGAGTACCCAAATACAATCTAATACCAACAAACGGTTAGGCTTTAAATCTGTGTATTTTGTGTAACATTCCTCATGTCATGTAACTTAACTCCATGGGAATCAAAGTAGCGATCTGCACAAAAATCAGCCATAGCACTTACTTAGAACAATATCTATCGATTTCTAGCAACCAAAATCTAGAAGTCAAAGCTAGCAAAACTCTGTTTGTGTAAAGCAAAACATTCAAATTCTTTGTTTTTTCAGTGTTTTTTCAAATTTGTAAAAAAAAGTTCTTTGTTCTAACTAGGAGAGGTTGTAAAACACAAGGTATAACTAGGAGAGGTTGTAAAACACAAGGTAAAACAAAAGCATAAAAAGGAAAAAAAACATAAGGACCAACCAAGAATACATTGCAATGGGAGGAAAACATGAAACATATGAACGAGAAAATTAAATATCTACAATCTAGCAACTACCCAAATATGAATTTACACAACAAAAATTGTAGAGCAGGGAACTTGATTTCAAGATCTTGTTGGACACAGATCCAACTAGTCTCCTATACACAAATATTAATTTCCTTCCCTCACACAAGATCTACATGGCTAAGTTAAGCTAGAATCGTGCAGTGAAATACATATGTCTGAGTGTAGGACAGATTAAAGAATCCAAACCTTTCTTTTCAAGGTTGTGCAGTGAAAGGCATATGTCTGAGTGTGGACAGATTAAAGAATCCAAACCTTGCTTTTCGAGGTTGTACAAGCTACAACGCCTTTTTTACAGTTATTATGTTGATTCAGGGAGCACTACACTTATTATGTTAATTCAGCTAGTAGCCTTTGCCGTCTATGCTTGCACATAGCTGAAGGCTACATAGCCATGGTGCATCAAGTACGTGTAGGAACAATATTTACTCTTTTATAATAAAGCGTTAATATGAAGATTACAAGTAAAAAATGTTTCTTTTAAGAATTTAGTTTGATTTATTGACAAATCCCAATGTGTTGTCTCATAGAATTTACACATTTTACCATGTCATATGCTATGATGCTTCAATATTTTCTATACAGGGAAAACTGCTACTGTGGTTCATAGTTAGTTGTTTTATTTTGTTTCTGCATGAAGAAAGAATTTACATATTTTATCATGGCGTAGGCTATGATGATTCAATATTTTCTATAAAGGGAAAACTTGTACTATGGTTCATATTTGGTCATTTTCTTCTGTTTTTGCATGAAGAAATCACTAGCTTAATATACAATTTTCTATCAACACTGCTCCAGTTTGATCACACTCAAAGTTCAGATAATATTTGAACCATAATGCTTATTCAAAAAATATAAGGAATCTGACTAAAATTGTTCCAAACCTTCTC
Source organism: Pinus taeda (assembly GCA_000404065.3). NCBI lineage: Eukaryota > Viridiplantae > Streptophyta > Pinopsida > Pinales > Pinaceae > Pinus > Pinus taeda. The sequence continues at coordinate 12,035 of APFE030140536.1, read as the reverse complement.
TGCAATGCTCACAGCTTCAGGATATGCATCCTGAATTTGTTCTGCAAGCCTGTGGAGAAATATTGAATCTATTATGCAAGCTTGTGGAGAAATATATTTGATATCCCCCCTATAGTCACAATAAAGGGACCAGTAGCTAGAGTTACAAGGGTGATTTTATAATTGTTTATGAATCCCACAGCAAGGCCTCCAAAAACACATTTCCATATTATGGACATAATTTCCCACTTGTTTCATAAATAATTCCTTTTTTCACTTTAAAAAGCATCTTCTCAATTTACAAAAACAAGATAAGCCCTAAAGCATACAAGGTTCCATCTTCTGAATATGGGTTAACTTTCCACCCCAGGTGAAAAAATCCGAGGAAGATAAGGAGCCATCAAAGATCGACCTTGTTGAAGGTGACCCCTGTGAATGAAACCTAAAATGCAATAAGTAGGTGAGACAAATAGCTTGCGAAAGAAAGGCATATGACTAGATTTCTTTGAGGATGTGTCTACAATAATTCCAGCATGCATGAGTGCATTTGCATGTATGATAGCATTGTCACAGACAGTGTTCCACATCTCAAGTGATTGCTTTGTATTACCTTCAATTACAAAAGATATGCCCTACAACATTAAAAATGTTGTCATGAGTCATAATCACTCTAACTCTCAGGTTACTAATTCTGATGATGTTCAAAGCTTTGTATTATCTTCGATTACAAAATTTATTCTCTACAACATTAAAAATATTGTCATAAGTCATAATCACTCTAACTATCTGGTTACTAATTGTGATGATGTTCAAGGTAGTTGGACAGATCTAAAAATTCATATATAAATCATGTCACATAGTTATTTTTGGAATGAAAAAAACATGAGAACTTGCTCCGTGCATGATCCGATGAATAAATATATAATCTTAGACATTGAAACTAAGGCACGGGATACGCTCCTTGTAGGCCACATGTGTAATGTGGGTGGCGCGGTTCTTCACAAAGCTCTTTGTTTGGAAAGTGTCTTCCCATCTCAACACTAAAGTGACTTAGTTTACAAACTACTCATATTGTTTTGTAAAAAAATATTAAAAGTGGAATTGTGATCAATCAATCAATTCAATTCACTTTGACTCTTTCCCTTTATAAGAACTACCCTCATTGCTCCCTTCTACTTGTCATTTCTTGAATGCATTATGACACGTCCAAGCTCAGTCTTTGTGTACAACACAGCTAACTAGCTGCAAAAAAAATGCATTAAATGAGATGACATGTTTTGACTCAACAACCTCTTCATAGATTGTTGTAAAAGCATGCACATAATGGTTGTGTTTTATTGGATCATCATATAATGTTTAGATATTTTGGTATATTCCAAATTCTGGCATGGAATTTGATAGTGTAGTGCAATGAAATTTTAAAATTTAAATATGCAGAACAAGTCACCGAGGAGAGATAATTGTGTATTGTAGAACGAAAACCATCTACTCTGTTAAGGAGACAACAATATGAAGAAGTTAAGTAGACAACAAGATCCAGAAGAAAAATGTCGTGAAAACAACAGTAATCTGGATGATGAAGAATACACCTTCTTGAGAATTGTTAAAACATTGCCGCTGGAAAATTTGGAATTTCTTTATTGCTTTAATCATGGGTTAAGAAAATGACAAAACAAAGTAATTTGGCTATTTGGCTTTATCCCAGGGAATGAGTAGGCCAAGCGTCAAAAGTATCGATTCCCAATTTATTTATCTTTGTCCCAAGGAATGAAGTATAGATTCCAAGTTATCCTAGGGAATGAGCAGGTGACTTTGTCCCATGGAATGAGAATGCCAAGTCTCGAAAGTATTGATTCTGAAGTTCCAATGTTTCACTACGTCAAGCCACCACAAACTTCTGAAGTTCGAATCTTCCATACTTGGATCTCATCCTCAAAATCGATGAACAAATTTGCAGGTTCAATGGTAGTGAGGACAACATAGGCAGGAGCTATAGCATCTAACCCATCATCCTAATCAACAACATCAGGGACAAAGGCATATAGTATATATTTTCACCATTCTAATTAGCAGCATCACAGACAAAGGCGTATAATATAGAGTTTCTCCATTCTAATTAGCAGCATCAAGGACAAAGGCCTATAATATAGAGTATCGCTAGGTTACATATTGCCTTTCGTCTCTATATACAATTAATCACAAGGTTCAGCTACCTGTATTTTTATTTCATCTGTTGTTCTGTAAGAAAAAAGAGTGTTGTTCCATAAAAAAAAGAGTGTGATAAAGCTCTCTTTAAAAAAGAGTGTGATAAATCTCTCTGAAAGAGAGAGGGTCTGAAAGATAGACGACGAGAGGGAAGAGATCGAGTAGTAAGGCAGGTAAGGTCTTGTGTCAACCAGTCTTTTGCTAAATCAGAACGTTTCAATTTGATGGGAAGAGAATAGCAATCTAGAGAAAAGAAAATAAGAACCAAGACCTTCTTTTGCAGTAAACCCCTCCTAGTGATCCTGAGAAGACTAATGGTAGGTAACCGTGAATTCCGAGAAGACTAATGGTAGGTAGCCTGTGAAGCTTTCGAAGAAGGGTAGCCTAGTCTGTAAGCACAACAATGAAGGTGAACCCTTGAATGACCAATCGAACTGAGCCTTTGGGTGCATCTTTGCTTCTAAAAGTATGTGGGGTCATCATTTAGGTCAACCGCCTCTACTGCTGGTGTGACTGTATTAAGCTAGAGAAGCCACAGAGAAAGGTAATTATACTTACCTTTGAAATCAGTAGGCATATTTGTTGATTTTTTCATTAAGCCACACAAATCCACAAGCACCAACAGACATACTACCATTCTATGTTGCAGGCGATGACATCCTAAGGCTCGATCCAGCCGAGCAACTTCAAAGCCTTATTGTGGGCCAAGCAAGTTCAAAGCCTTATTGTGAATGAGGAGGAAATAATACCCACCTCACTTTGATTCGCCTAGTTAAGAAAACTGACTCGAGCTTGGTTGAGTGGAATTTTCTAGCAACATAAGCTGGTAGTTGTTGTAGAGAAAGGTAATGGTAGTTGTTGTAGAGAAAGGTAATGCCAGCTTCAAAAGATAATACACCTCCTATCCTCTGGCCACGCTCACCACTCTCGCCACTCTGATAAAGACCTCCTCTTGCCACTCCCTTGCCACTCTGATAGAGACCCACTCTCGCCACTCTTATAAAGACCTCCTCTTGCCACTCCCTCGCCACTCTGATAGAGACCTCCTCTCACCACGTGCATCTTCATGCAAGCGACCTGTTTGTCTTAAATAAGACAATGTTTGTCTCCACAAAATTTGATATCCATAAACATTATCCCAAACATCAAATGCCTAATATTAATGCTAGAATTAAGTTGATCTAACAGTGATACAAATATATATATATATATATATATATAGTATTTATATTATATATAAACATATGTTTTTTCCTCTTTACCTCCTAAACAGGCCAAATAAGATGGTAAATCACTATGTACCTAAAAACTTTGATTATACTCCATGAATTGGCACTAACAAATAGCTCCCAAAAAAACTCAACTTATATTAACATCGTGGTTTTCAATTACTATAGTCCCATGTCGAGACAACGAAGACTAATGAGTGTCTTGTGGCAAGTTGTTGTTATTAAAAACATAAATAATATTAAGGTCATTGCAAGTAGTTGTTGATAAAACTAGAAATAGTTTAATATTCAAGAATTTATGGTATGGAATGGTTTCCATTAATAAACTTTAGTGTGAATTTAAGGTTACTAGAATTATTTTTATATTTATTAGTATTAATTGATTATTATTAATATATGGTTTATTAAAATTTATTATTGATATTATTACATTAATTTTAATATTAATGATATATTAAATTAAATTAAATTTATTGTTATGATTGTTTATTATTACATTAATATTAAAGTTGATTATGTAATTATTAATATCAACCGATATTAATATTAATATAAATATTAATATTAATATTAGTATTAGTATTATGATATAATATTGTTATAATAATAATAATATTTCGAATGGTTAATATAACATTAAATAAATTAGTTTAATAATTTTATTTTATTTTAATAATTTTAATAATAAAGTCAATATTATAGTTTAATATGTTTAATAATAGGGTTAATATTAATATTAATAAGTTTAATCATTTTAATATTGATAACTTTAAGGTTAATATTAATAAGCTAATGTTTAATAAGGTTAAAGTCTAAATATCAATTATGGTCAGTCATTGTTAGTCATTATTATTGATGCTCAATGATACACAATCTTAGTTTTCCATGTTCCTTGGTGAACCATTGGTATCCCTCTTAACCTAGAAAACCCCTTGCTCTACCCATTTTTAATGACCAACTACAACCAACTATGGTTAGAATGGTTGTCAACTAGGGTCTCTATGGATGAACAAGTCAACCATTGTCAAATTAGAAAACCATAATTGTCATAAAAATCTATGGTCAATCATAGTCAAACTAGTCAAACTATGTTCACATATGGTGAACATGGTCATGTCATGTTCACCATGTTTACCATATTTAATGATTGTGAACATGATGGCATAGTCAAACATAGTAAACCTTTCTAGGGTGAACATGGACAACCATGGTCAACAAAGTTCAATCATAGTCAAACAATCATTAACCATAATGAAAACATAGTCACTAATGTTTAACAATAGTCACATTTTGCCAACCATACTCTTACCATAAGCATATATCATCAACTATGATCACCATGGTTGACTATGATTGGAAATTGTTAACTAGGGTCACAATGGTTAGCCATTTTCAACCGTAGTTAACTTTATTCAGCGTGGTTATCCTACATCAGTCATGGTCAGCCATGTTGAACCATGAGAAACTTAGGTCAAACATGGTCAATCATGGTCATATTTGGTCAATCATAGTAACCATAATCAATCTTTAAAAACCATGGTCAACCCATGCTCAACATGGTCAACCATATTGTAATTCTAATAATAAACATAATAATAAGAACCGTGTGACCATTATCATTGACAACCCTATGTTTACCATATTTTTGGTATAGGATTTTAGTTCCAGGGTTTTAATATTGTGTTTTAATATTAGAGTTTTAATAATCAAACATGATGTGATATCAAAACGGGTATAGAAATCTATCTAAAATTGCATTGTTACAAACATTGTTCCAATATGACAATCATTGTCATAATGTTACATTACATTACAATTTATTCAATGTCGCAATGCAACATTAGAAAATTAGTCAACCACATTTAATAATTTTGTTGAGTATGTTCTACCATGTTTGACTATGTTTGATAGTCAACACTCCTTATCTTCAATTAAACATAATCTCCTATCATTACTATTGCTCTCTACAACCTACAACATAAGGGAGAGGATATGTCACGTAACGTTACATTAAAAAACTTAAAATATATATATATATATGCCTCAGCTAATATATGTATACTTTTTAGTATGAGGGATAAATGTAATTTCTTCATTCAGCCGAGATCTAATGTTTATAGTATGGTAGAAATGTGTAACTTAAAGTAATATAATGTTAATATTTTTTACTAGGTCAAAATAAAATTAAAATATGGTAGAGATGTGTAACTTAATTTAATGTAAACTCTGTAATTTGGTGAAAATAAAATTAAAATAACAAAATAAAAATTAACCCTATAAAAATTAAATAAGAAAAAAAAAGACTCATGGTATTGACTCATGGAATTCCTTTGGAATACGGTCTATTTAAGGGGGGATTAAACTAGCCTAGATTCATGTTAGTTTGATGTTATATTTAGATACATAATTAGTTGTAGAAAATGATGGAATTGAATATGTGTAGTTTATAAAGGTAAAGCTTTCTAGTAAAGGTAAAATGTTTTTATGGAAATGTTTGCAAAGGTGAGTAAATATTAGGGAAAATGTAATTATTAAATTTTATCTAATATTTTTTCCTACTTCCATCCACTTTTTACTAAGTTATATTGGATAAAATATAATACTCTAATATTACATTTTACCCAATATTTCCCCTCAATGGGTCCACTTCTTATAGTAATTTTTCTTTATATTTATAATTTAAAAGTGAACAAAACTCAACTATAAAATTAGGAGGAATGAGGGGAAATCTTGAGTAGAATGTAATATTTAGAGTGGGGTGTGATGTGAAATATTAGGTAAAATTTAATAATATTACATTTTAATTAGTATTTCCCCCCACCCCTAGTCACTATATTAGGTGGGGGTGGTTATAAGTATTGGGTAACATATAATATTGTAATATTAAATTTTATGTAATATTTCCGCTCACCTGATTCACTTTTGTGCGTTGAAAGCACATGTGTAGATGTAATGTAGGAAATGTAATGTTGACTCAATTGTAATAAATATATTTTTACTAATTAATATAGAGTGTTCCATCTATAAATTTAATTAATAAGCCGATAAAAACTTGATATGTACAATATGACAATATTTTTAATCATGAATATTTACCATTGATATTATTAACTTCTAAGTAGGTTGTTTTACAATACCATGGGCCACTACTCACAAGAGAAATATAGAGAGGGAGAGGAGGGAAGAAAATTATACTACCATGGTTTATCAATACCATGCGTCATCTAGACTTTTGATTATTATGTTATGGATCTAGGATTTTAATTATTTTGTTACAATACCATGGGCCAATACCATGGCTTATCAATACCACATGCCCAAAAACCATAACTTATTTCAAAATCAAAATATTTTACAAATACTTTATTTTAATTTAATTTTATACCATTTTTTAATTAAATATAAGAGAAAAGAAGCTATAATTACATTTGAGGTATATATAAACCCTACATCCTCATGATTACTAACAATATTCCCATAGAGATTAAATGGAGGTTTTAATAAATTAAAAAATGAGAATACTTTTATGTATACATATATGAAATTTATATAATATAAATAATATTATAAAGAACTAGGATAGATGCATCTTAACCAAGGATCTAAGATAAGTGAGAAACAAAAGTGATTAACAATGATAGAGGAAAGATAGTGCACCATTCTTTTAATTTTTTTATTATTGTATTTACTTTAACATGATTGATCCAAAATATAGGTTTAATGTTTTACAACCAATTATGTTTTTTTTTAATTTAGATACTTTCTTAAATACAATACAATGGGATCATATTTAAGAAAGAGAGTGAGATGGAAGGGGGAATATAGTGGGGGGGAGAGACATAGAGGTGGGAGAGAAACTGAGAGAGATAAAGGAAGAGAGAGAGAGAGAGAGGAGGGGGAGAGAGGGAGGGAGCGAGATTGATTTGGAGGGGGAAAGAGAGGGAGTGAAGAGCAAAGACATTAAGAGATAGAGATGGAGAAAGAGAGGGAGTGACAAGGTAGAGATGAAGATGGAATGAGGTAGAGAGGAGACGAGGGAAGAGAGGGGGAGAGAGAGACAGAGAGAGGTAGGGAGATAGTGAGAAAGTTGGAGGGTGGAGAGAGAAAGTGTGTGTATGATCGGGGGAGAGATGGAGGGAGGTGGGAGAGAAGGGGAGAGAGAGGACTTGAGAGAGGAGAGAGAGAGATGGATTTGGAAGGGGAAGAAAGACATAGAGATAGAGAGGTGGAGAGGGAGTGGCAATGGAGAGATGGAGAGTCAATGTGAGAGAGAGAGAGAGAGAGAGAGAGAGAGAGAGGGTGAAGAGAGAGAGAGAGGGACAGGAAGAGGGAGCGAGAGAGATATAGATAGATATGGAGAGAGAGAGTGTGTATGTTTTCGGGGCGAGAAGGAGAGGTAAGGGGAGACATAGATATAGATGGGGCAGGGAATAGGGTAGAAGAGAGAGGAAAAGAGAGGGAGGGAGGAATAGAGATAGATTAGATATAGAGATATAAATGGAGGGGGCACAGAGAGAGAAACAGAGAGAGAGAGAGATAGAGAAGGGGAAGAGATAGAGAGGGAAATGAAGAGGGACGGAGAGATAGATAGATAGATATGGGGAGAGAGAGAGAGAGCATGACATGTGTTTACAGGGTTGATATAGAGAAACAAATAAGGAGAGATGGAGGGAGGTATAGATATAGATGGCAGGGGGAGAGAGGGAAGAAGAGAAAGATAGATAAAGAGAGGGAGAGGAAGATAGAGAGAGATGGGGGAGAGAGGGAGGGGAAGAGAGAAAAGAGGAAGGAGAGGGAGATAGACACAGAATGGAAGGTGAAGAGAGAGGGAAGAATAAAGAGACAGACATAGACAAATACAGACATAGAATTTAGATCTAGAAAGTCATGAATATTTTGGATTTTCAGTAAAATAGATGTATTGATTTTAATGTAGTTGTTGATTTGCAATCCTATTTGATGATATGCACTATATGCATTGATTTAAGTGTAGATGTCAATTTATAATCCTATTTAGTACTTATACTAGATGCATTTATTTCAGTGTCGATGTTGATTTCTACAACTATTTGATTGCTACACATGATGCATTGGTCTCAGTGTAGATATTGATTTATAATCCTATTTGATCGCTTGCACTAGACGCATTGATTTCATTGTAGATGTTGATTTCTAAACCTATTTAGTAGCTTACACGAGATGCATTGACTTTAGCATAGATGTTGATTTCTACTCATATTTGATTTCTTGCATTAGATGTGTTGGTTTCAGTGTAGATATTGATTTCTAATCCTATTTGATTTCTTTCACTAGATGCATTGATTTAAGTATAGATGTCGATTTCTAATCCTATTTGATTTTTTTCACTAGATGCATTGATTTTACTATAGATGTTGATTTCTGATTTAATGCAACTAGATGTATGATGTACATTAATTTCAAAGTAATTAGATTAATATTGTGCATTGATTTCAGTGTAAGCACATCTCTGCCTCCTTCATCTATATCTCTATCTCCCATTGTCTCTCCTTCTCTATCTCTCTATCTCACCCCCTAAACATACACACTCTCTCTCCATATCTATCCATTTATCTCTCTCCCTCCTTCCCTTTCCCCTCCCTCACTCTCTTCCCCTTCTCTCTCTCTCTAACATTTCTCTCTCCATATCTATATCTCTTCCTCCCTCCATGTTTGTGCCTCTCTCTTCACATTTTCCATCAATCAAAATTGTTACATTGACACTTTGCAGTCAAAATTTTTATTTCATCATTTTCCATCGTTCAAGTTACTAACAGTCTCTCGCATATCAACAAACTGAGGTAACTAAGCAAATTTTAAATTAAATTGACTAAAAAAATCTTAGACATATTTAGCATATTTAAAATGATCAAAATAATTAGATGTTCAACAAATTTTGTATGATTGCACATGACTAAAACAAGCCTAGATCCATCTTAACACCAAATCTATCAAGCGTCAAGAGGGATCAAATCCCTCGAGTTGCAAACCTCTCCTCAATTTTGCACTCAAAACATAGGCTTTCACCTCTAGATATTTAGTCCCTCTCGGCGGTTGATAGATCCGACGTTATGATGGATCTAGGCTGGTTACTATTAATAGTCAAACATAACCAACCATATTATTGAATATAGTCAAACAAAGTCAACCTTGATAGTCATTGTTTAAATCATTTACAATGATGATATTATAATATTGGGTTTGATATTAGGGCTTATAATAATGAGTTTATAATATGGGGTTTAATATTAGGGTTTATAATATTGGGATTAATACTAGGGTTTATAATATTAGATTTAATATTGAGTTTATAATATTGATGTTAAATATTGCGTTTATAATAATAGGTTTTATAATATTGGGTTTAATATTCTCGTTTATAATATTCGGTTTAATATAAAGGTTTATAATATTTAGTTTATAATGTTGGGTTTAATATCCAAGTTTATAATATTGGGTTTTATAATGTGAGGGTTTATACTATTGGGTTGAATATTAGGGTTTAATATTATATTTGAAATATTGGGTTTAACATTAAGGTTTACAATATTGACTTTAATAGTAGGCTTTTTAATGTTAGTATTGAGCTTAATATTAGAGTTTGTAATATTGGGTTTAATATTGGGGTTATAATATTTTGGTTTAGTATTGGGTTTTATAATGTTACGGTTTATAATATTAGGGTTTAATATTGTGACATTGGAATGGTACATAAATATATTCAATGTCGCATAGTGACAAGTATTGTCTGAATGTGATATACGATGTTACAATCATTGTCATAATACAGTAAGCTAAAAATTTAACTTACTAGGAGCTCCCCTATGGAATCACCATGTATGTTTAAGACAGAATTTAGCCTATAGTAGTAGGTTACTTTAATCCCATGAAGCTTTGACAAGAGCTTTCGCAAATGGTGTGTGTGAATCACGGGGGCTTCACTTAGGGAGCAATACCATACCACATGGGTTCATATTGGGGGAAATATATTGAGGAAAATGTGGCATAATATATTAGGGGATACATAGGGGGTGAAGGGTTTTTTAATTGGCCAGTATAGAAAATGGAGCTCAAAGTTAATTAAAAAATATAGAGGGGTATAAAAAATGTTAATGAAAAAATGGATACCTACAATATCTAGTGGACGTAGGGGGTTTTTAAATTGAGAAGATATATTGGGTCCATATTGGCAAGGGGTTAAATAATGATATTTTTAGGGGTATTTTCCAATATGTAGTCAAATTAAGGATATTGTTTAATATGCCATGAACAGAAGTGATAGGTTAGAGGTTCACTGAGTGAAGCCCCCATGGTGTGAATGAAGAAGAAGTGGAACCACACAAACAAGAAAAATCCTAAGCACTTCAGATTACAAGACAGGAGTAGAGAACTTACCTCTTAATGCTAGATCCTTAACTCTATTTGAAGATGCCAACTCTAAGAAGATATACTTGAGATATTTTATCCTATATGCCCTAAATAACCTGCACGCAAATAAAGAAACCAACCCGATCTTCCTGCAAAATAATATTAGTGCCAAGCATAATATATCGATCACATCAAATGCAATAGACCATGAAATATAAGTAATGGGGAGAATACTTTTTATGGTAGTCCTTAAATAGAACTAGAATACATCAATGAGTTCTCCAAGCCTCTGCCCTTGATCTCCTTCCTAACCTCTATTCTCACTAGTGTGGATGCACAAGTTTATCGTGGTCATAGCTCTAGTGGAATTTCGGCATTAGTTCCTTCTTATCCTTATGACTAGTGAAGAACTTCATTTATATAGATTTTCTCATGATTTTCCTTCATTGCATATAGACGAATTTCTTGACCATATTAAGGAGATGGTTAAGCTAGAGCAAATAAATCATTATTTTAATCAACAATAATTATTTTAATCAAATTTGTTAAAATGGACTAATTCTAAACTTATCTAGTTGAATTCCAACATTGTTTTAGGAATCAAATGTAGAGAGCATGTTGATGACATACTATTTTGGTCCTCAATATGCCTTCTGGTTTGGTTTCCTCAACTAGGAAGGAGTTTCAATCACTCAAAATACCTTTTTTCTTGATGATTCACCAATCACAAATTGATTTTCTGACTTGGTAAAGAATGCGGTTATATTCTTGATCCTGGGGTGAATGTTTGCACTATAATGGAGAATTTTGGGAAAGTCCAACATTTAGAATTAACTACTTAATAATTCCTATGAAAAAAAAAAGTTTACTCATGTGCTCTTTCTCAAAACTTTCCAAAAAAATATTTATTTACATATTCAATCACTTAAATCTTAAGTGAAGCCAATCTTAAGTCATGGCTTCACGACCATTATATTTAACCATATTTACAAATAGATATAAAATAATTATGTCTATAAAACAATTGTACGAGAGGTATCATGACATCAAATATAAGAGTAGCACGTTAGTATGACATATATATATATATGTCATAATACAAGGTTATATATGTTAGAAACCCATTTTTATTATTTTGCATTCGAGTGGCCAAAGATGCCTCGCAACCTATATAGGGCTCAAATAATAAGTTAGGAAAGACGAGAATGACATAGAATTAGTTGACATGTTTATTTA
>APFE030140535.1:0-13408 GCA_000404065.3 Pinus taeda | reverse complement strand
ATCAATCAAATTCACACTGGAAAACCATATGACGGCTTCAGGTTGCTGACAGAAATCAATCAAATTCACACTGGAAAACCATATGACGGCTTCAGGGCGCAGAGAAAAATTCGCTTCACGGCATGCATACTTACATATCATCTGGATTAAGAGACATCTTCATACATATATCTGGATTAAGAGACAAGGATCAGTGTGCGTGACACAATTGATAATCGAAAGCAAGGAGGATATGAATTCCTTGCACAGAAAGAAAGCGAGGCGAGGACTTGATTTAAATTCCTTGCACAGAAAGAAAGCGAGGCGAGGACTTGATTTAAATTCAGCGCAGGGAGGAGAACCGTAAGCAAGCCCCGAGAGGAGAGGAACAGGAAGCAAGCAACGATTTAAAGGGGGTACTAAACGACAAACCCTCCAAAAAACCAAACTCTTCAACCGCCGATTAAACAAACAAAACAATAAGATTAATTAATAATATTTGTGTGATTAAACAAAACAAACAATTCGATTAATTAATGATGTTTGTGTGATTAAACAAACAAACAAACAATTCGACTAATTAATAATAATATTATTTGTGTTGGTGTCGTCGACTAATTAATAATAATAATATTTGTGTTGGTGTCGTTGGGGTGCGCCAGGCTGGTGCTGTAGTGCAACGCACAAGCGACGCCCGAGAGCCCCAATAGCAAGCTATTGTGAGTGGGCCCTCCCCCTAGAAAAATACATTTAATATCATGTGGTTCTATGAACCACGTATCAGATATTAAACTGATAAGAACAGATACTACACTTGATCTTAGCCAAAAGGCCGAGAAAGGTATGCTTTATCCCTTCTCTCTCCCTCCCTTTTCTACTACTCCCCCTCTCCTCTCATTTACTCCTCCTTGCATGTGGTATATATATACATCACTTATATTCCCCCTCCCATAATACTTATAATCTAAATAAATAAAACATGCCTGCCATGTACCATCAAATTTACAAGTTAGTGTTTTTTATATTCTTACCATTGGATTGGTTTTTATAGGTTAATGTTTTTAATATTCTTACCATCTCCACTCTTTTCGCCTCATTGATTTCGGTGGTGGTTAAATATCCTCTTTGATTCACTTTTGAAACACGCAATGCGCTTGGAAGAATGAAAAAAAGTTCATCCAACACTATGCCCAAATAACCCATTAATGCCATCCACATTAGAATCTCGAATATGCCATGTGAGGCCCATGTTACTCTTCCCAACATCCAAATAATGGAGGAGTACATGGAATTCTTTTCCGGATATTAGAGACAAACGCAAATCTTGATGCAATGTGGGAGGAGAGTTCTACATTATCAACCTTAGATACGAAACAAGACCTAATGCGGGAATGCTTTCCTCTTCTTTTTTCTTTTTCCCACCACCGCCACAGAAAGCAAAAACGATTCTCGATTAGGATGTGTCAAGCCTTCCCTGCTCAAATGGGGAAAAAAGTTCGCATTCACACATCCACATCTATTACCACTGATGTGATCCATTCCACTATTTGGACCTTGTCGATCATTGTAGCAACTCTGGGCAGCGCAGTGCTAATTTGAGCTTTCCACGTCTTGCGTCGTTTGCGGGCATCAGACATCATTTTCGGCCCCGAAAAGTCCTATTTAAAATACGCACCATTTTATTCGTTCCTGGTCTCATTGTGAGCTCTTTTACAACCTTTGGACCCGATTCTCGTTTCGTGCACAATAGTTATGGCCCCTTAGCCCATGTGACTCTTGGCCTTCCATGCTTCATCTGCTCCCCTTCTTGTCTTCATTTATGGCTCGGGTCTTTGCAAGCACGATGAACGCATTCTCGCCTTTTGGGGAGGGGGTTGCGCATGAGAGTAGCTAAGCATCTCTCCTTAGAGATTGTCACCACCATGCAATCGCCCATTTGATAATAATACTTTCATTCTCCCACGAATGTGTGTCCGTTGTGTTTCATTCTATTTCCTCACGTCTACCATCGAGGTTATTTAATTGTTCGTATACACATTAATTTCCATCGATTGGTGTGTGTCCACGGATATCCACCTCCATCTAAACCAACGGCGTCGGAGACACGCGCTGCTCGATGCATGCCCCTCTAACAAGATTAGGGTAGAAGTAGCTCGGCCAATCGACGTTGCTTGCCTAGATAACATCCTATGGTAGAAGAAAACAGAGCGACATATCCCATCACGTTGTTACTCCAAGGCATCGTGAACAATCAAGGAATCTAGACGTTGAATTAGTGAGCTAGGATATTGCAACAGCTCTCCACCATCATGGCTTCCTCTTCTTCATCGAGCCTTCCCGTCAACAGAGATACCCATTTCCAGACATAAGCTAATATGGATATCCCTCTATTTGAAGGAAGGAGATGCATATGCCTTAAAGCAGTCGTTCAATTACCTATAGTCGCTAATAGCTTCTCGGGCGAGGAGAAAATTAGAACCACGCCCCCTGTGTCCAACATTAGTGGGACACCCATCGTCAACGAGCACTATAGACGAAGAAGTGTGAATAAGGCACAAACATTGCATGGGGTGATTTTGAGGGTGCCCTCAAGGAGGAATATTACCACGTGGGGAACTGTAAGGACCAATACCCCAGATGGCTACAACGCCACCAACGTCTGGATTAGGTTATAAGGATTATTGTGCAACTTCTATATCTGGCTTACGAGACCTCTTAACAAATCTGTGTTGAGTGTCAAGTGCGGTGTGCTTGCACAATTATATGCGTATTAATATGCATTCGTTGGACATCTCGATGGCTTGGGAGGACTTATTTATATTTGGTTAAAATTGAGGCGAGGTTTGATTTAAATTTAGCGCAGGGTTTTGCCTTAAGCAAGCACGAGCGGCTATGACTTGGAATCAACAACTTTTTCAATTTGGTGCTCGACGTCTAACCTTGCAAAAACATCCTTGATCCTTGATTGGACAACCAAATCCCTGTGATTCATTAATAATGTTTGTGTGGTTAAAGATAACCCTTGGTCTATTAGTTCATGATGTTTGTTGAAAGTTATCCATCACATTCGACTCTTAAAGTACTATTTTTTGTGTGGTGTTGACTATTCCTACAATATGTTTTTGTTGGTGTCGTTTGGGCGCAGGCTGGCTGTCGTGGACAAGCTCGCCTTGAGCTTCAATGGCAAGGTATTTTGAGTGGTCCCTCCTCTTGATAACATTTAAATCATGTGGTTCATAATGACTATGGTTATTAAACTGTCCGCTCAGATGCTTTGATCTAGCCCAAACAGTAAGGTCTGCTTTATCGCTTCTCTCTCCCTCCCTTTTCTATACTCGCCGTCTCGTCTCATTTATTCCCCTTGTTGTGGTATCTCTAACGTGATTATTTTCCGGTCCCGTAAAGTTATTATAATAAATGCTGCCTCCTTGTACCATCTTTACAAGTTAGTTTTTTTTTTCTCTATTGTATTGGTTTTTTTGGTTCAGTTTTTCTTTCTTGGACTCGACTCTTTTCTCTTTATTGATTCTTGGTGTTCAAATCCTTTTTGATTCACTTTTGCACATTTAATGTGCTTGGAAGAATTTTAAAAATTTCATTTAACACTTTGCCAATTCATCGATATTGTCGTTTGATTGCATCTCTAATTTGTCATGGAGTCGCTTGTATTTTTCCAAGGCCACGTAATGGAGATTCCATGGATTTTTTTCATTTAAGACCAACAAGTCTTGATGCAATTTGTAGGAGCGTTCTAATCGACCTTGCTAGGTGCGATGATTATTTGGGAATGCTTTCGTGTCTTTTTTCTTTTTCCCACCCCGCCACCGAAAGCAAAGCCGATTCTCGTTTAGGATGTGAGGCCTTCGGTGGTCATATGGTGTTATTAGTTTGCTTTTATTTATGCATATCTTTACTACTGATGTGATTCATTCCACTATTTGGACCTTTTGATCCTTGTAGCAACTCTGGTCAGCTCTTGCTCTTTGAGTTTCTACTGTTGCGTCGTTTGCTGCGCGAGTTGATTTTGGGAATATTGGTGTTTATGCCATTTTATTCGTTCCTGGTGTGATTGTGAGCTCTTTTATCATGTTTGGATCGGATTCTCGTTTTGTGCATAATAGTTATGGTCCTTCGCCCATTGACTGTTGGCCTCTATTCTTTCTGCTCCTCTTCTGCTTCGTTTATGGGTCGGTTCTTTGCAAGCCCGTTGCATTCCTTCTCGCCTTTTGTGGAGGGTGTTGCGGTGGATCCTATGCATCTCTCTTTCGTGTTTGTGTAGCTGGAAAAGAATATTCTCCATATCATTTTTGTAATTCGGCAGTCACTGGACTGTAACCGCCATCCCCACAGAGTTTTGTTCCATCGCCTTACCAAGTAGGTTCTTCATTAAGTAATACAGAGTTTATGTCATCTTACCTCAGCCCCGGGAGGGAAATATTGACCTCCCTCCTTATCATGTCAAGATAGAGCATTACACGAATTATAAATATCAAAGAAAGTAGTCATTCCAACAATAAATGAGGGAATCTAGTCTTTCTGCTCCTCAGAGGCAGATGCAACGGGAGCAGGATCTTCAGCAATAGCCCCTGGCATTCCATATAGCTCCAGAGTCAAGGGATGTTGCGGTCGATCCTATCCATCCCTATGTCCTGTTTGTGTAGCTGGAAAAGAATATTCTCCATATCATTTTTGTAATTCGGCAGTCACTGGACTGTAACCGCCATCCCCACAGAGTTTTGTTCCATCGCCTTACCAAGTAGGTTCTTCATTAAGTAATACAGGTAGAGTGTATGTTTAAACTGAGTAATTCTCCCTCGAGTATTCCCTGGATCTGGGACCAACTCTGTCACGCCCCTACTCCTGTGGTAGTCTTTCAACCGCTTATAGTGAGGTGCGGCACTACCAACCGTTTTCTTTTCACCAATACTTACGATTGTAGACTACGCCTAACATTCCATACCTAGTTTATTTTTGTTACCGAGTATTATTCTTTTATACTTTATACAAGTGAAAGCCCATAACATTCACATAAACGTCATTATACAAGAGAAATGCACAACAGCATAAAGGGAGGGGCAACTCCCTGCAATATGAGTCTGCCCGAATCAATATATTATACAATCTTTTTTGTTACAAACCTTTTCAAGCATACTTGGGAAACCCCAAGTTTCATACTTAGCCAATTTTACAACCTTCGGCAAACTCGGTTGCCCAGCTCATCGGCGCCTCCGCACGACTCACCAACCCTTCGTTAACCTCGTCGCACGATCTTGTTGTTTGCCCAAGTTGGGCATGCCTCGTCGTAACCAAGTCGCCACACACGGGCGCCTCCGCATGAGTCACACCTCCGTTCACAATCTCAACACTTCTTCGTTTCCGTTGTTTCGTCGTGCACGGCGCACCCTCACCCGTCTGCACAACCTCACCGTGTTGACCAACTCACCTCCGTGCACGGCGCGCCCTACCCGGGTCTCCCGTTCAGCACCTTGGTTTGTTCGTTCAGCGGGCGCCCTAATTGGGCCGCCCTTCGCGCATGCGTGCACGGACGCCCTCACCCAGCCACCCGTCGTGCACGCCTACCGGGACGCCCTCACCGGTCACCCGCACGCCCAGCTTGTCAGCAGGCGCACCCGTCGTGCAGCCCTGCCCGACGCCTTCGTTCCACCGGCGCCCTCGCCTTCACCCGATACCTTATGCGATCTTCGTGCGACCTCGCCCAGGTCCTGGGCGCATCAGGCTACACCTCAACTTCGCACTTGTACCTCCGTGTGACTGCGCCTTATCCTTCAAGATCGAAGGTCGAACTTGCGGTGTCAAATGATCCATCCATGCGTTCAATATATACGCATTGTTATGCGGTCGTGCCCCCTCTCGGCCAACCCGCGTTCATCGTCAACCGATGCCCTTGTTTGGTCTGCCATATGGTCGGCTCCCCCGCCAACGCCCTCAACCAACACTTATCATCGTCGGCTTTACTCCACGAACGCCCACGTTGTTCATCATATAATTACATGACTCGCTCCTTCATACTTCCGCATGCATGCTCCAAGTATCTTCGCTCTGTCATCCTATCGTTCAACCGTGCGTTCCAACTCTTCGCACTTGGGTGGCGGTCGTGCCTTGGACCGCAGGTCCTTACATCCTCCCCCACTTGATATCATTGTCGTCCTCAACAATATCTCATCCTGGCAACCATCTGTCACCAAGATCACCATACCAAGGTATACACCCCATCGGTATGTCATACACCGGAAATCATCTCAATCCATGAATTTCCTCTCTTCCATACATGTCCGCGTGAGTGTAAGGGTAACCGAGAGCTCGCAGATGCCAGAGGGGGGTTGGTTTCAGACTCTTCTCCCAGGACCCATCATAGTACCCCCCCCACTTGCTATGGGTTATATGACGATCGTCCCGTTGCGTCTCAAGCCGAGCTCACAGGCCCTTCCAGACCCTGGCAAGAAGCCTGCAATTATTCCATCCTCTTGCACCCTCAGCCAGCAGATGAGAGTCATGGCTTCCCTTGTCCCTCCGGTAAGTTTGCCACACAGGGTTCTTAGCTTTGCCTTCAATGCCATGCGAGTTCCCACTCTCCCAATGGTTTCTCTGAATCCTACTGTTGTGGTTGTAGTCCCATCCCCCTGCCCTCAGCTCTTTCCTGCCTCTCTCTATAGCTCCCCACCCCCCTGGAATTGCAATGTCACTCTCCCTTATCCCCTGCCCTTAAAAACTAAGCATAGACCCGCATAGCTTCACAGCTCGCACTTGCCCACTTCGCGCCCACGGTTTTGACTCAATTGAGAAAGAATAAAAATGCAGAACTAGGCCATGGCATGCCCTTGCCGCCACCATTGCCACCCATAAAATTATAATCCCCGTTGCGTCGGGGGCTTGCCCCTCCGTTCCCCCCAGCATAACCCCAACCAGATCATAGAATCAACACGGAGACAAGACCAAATTACATACCCGAATTCAGGCTTTTGTTCGCGACCAAGGTTTCTCTCTTGCCATTGACCTTCCCCGGCTCTGAATCGCCTCGCTTCTCCACAGTCGTTCTCACCTGCCCTGCAAGTCAAATGGCCTTGCCTTCTCCACCACCCTACCTTATTCCCTTCCCCACCACCTTGCCCACTTGCCATCCATGCATTCATTCCGAAGGACACCGCACCCCCTGCATTGAACATGTGGGGGGTGGCAGTCGTTATGGCCCTCGTACTACACATATCAACTCCCAGCTTGGCCTCTCTGACATCGACCTGCATCCCGATCGGGGGAATTTAAATTAAACATTTATATAAACCTTTAATAAAATAAAAATTAATTTAAAATTAAACTTTGATTTTTTTTAGGAAACTTTAATATTGAAAATTAATTTAAATTCAAATTTTAAATGACCCATATAATATTTTAATTTATGCAGAATTTTATTGCATTGAAAAAGATGTATTATAAATTCTATTATTAAAAGTATTAGAATGCAGATATAGAAACAACCGAATTATGTGTGTGTGTGCGTGTGTGTTTATATATATATATATATAATTGTAGTATTCTTTCACATTATAAATTAATCCTTCTCTAATTAACCTTAAAAACAATATGAAATTTTAAGACAAACCTTTTTTGCGCTATCTCACTATCCTATTAGAGTAGGATTTATATATTATACAATGATATTCGAAACCATATGTAATGGAACTTTTAGAGATCTATAACTCACCTCACTAGTTTTGCTTCCCAACTATTTGTGCTTTTCTATTACCACACTTATATTGTCTTAAAATCTTAGGTATGATCAATTCACTTAAAATAACAGACATCCAAAAACAATGGTCATAGTTTCCCATCTCATAGAGTGTTAGAGATCGTCTACCTATCTAATGGATATTATCGTGAATGCCCATGAGAACTCCGCATATAATAAACGCGTACAAATATATATGTGCAAGCAGTAAACATGCACGGATATACACATACATACAATAAACAAGCTCACAAATAAGTGATCTCGTACAAACGGGTTGCCTCTTCAATGTTATCTTAATTATAAGAATCACACATAATGGTAATATCACAATGAAGCCCATCATTTTGAGAGGACCCCCTCAACGTATGAGGAAAACCCAAAACCTTTTTGATAAGCAGGCAACCGAAGATGAAATTGAAAAGTGTTAGTGAGAGGAAGAGTTAAAGCATAGATTGGAGGCACAAAACGTTTCAAAGGGATCTTTCTCGACTTCCTTCTAAACTCCTCTCTACATCACAAATAAAGCATAAGAGCCCTCTCAATGTTACAATGGATAATTTCGATTGGATGTTTAGCTTTCATTCTGAAGCGGAAAAAATTGAGTCATCGAAGAAAAAATTAACGGAGCTACGAATTGAAAAGAATCAAACAAAAAAGAAAAACGCACGGCCAAAACAAGCGAGTCTGGCAATGCTCAGCTAGCCGCCATTGATTTTACATTGAAAAATAGAGAGCGTGTACGAAGCTCGCATTAAAATATTGTGCAAAACACTTTCCACGATACAATAAGGATAATGACTATATGCCATCTCAAAAAATGACATTGCCTCGAATTAATCACATAACCTGCATGCTTCGAGTGGAAGATAAAACAATAAGTTGTACAACCACCAATTTAAACTGCAACACATTTAAGAAATCCTTAAATTATAAGGGAGGAATCTTTTGACTCCTACATAATCTATAAAGCTATGCCATAAATGTGAGCATATTGAAGAGATCCTTTTCAAAAGCAAACCAATAAGAGATGACATAACTATATATAGTCATTGTCCTAAAGGTCCTTCAAGTGGGGCATCTTTCAACCCGTAGGCAGAATTGTTTGGTTTAGCTTATTGTCCGGTGTTGTATGGAATTTTAGGGATGTCCTTGACAATTTTTTGACCTTGATCTCTCTCGTAACCGCTACTCTAATCGAGATAGTTAGAGTTCCTTCACTCACATTTGTGAGTGGGAGGTGTCACTCACCCTTGGGTTCCTCTAGATGGGCCTGCATCCCACAATAATTATGTAAGTCTATTGATACGACAAGGGCAGTAAATGATACAATAGGGTGACCGAAATTCCTCTTGTTATATAAAGACTAGCTCTGACAACTGTTTAATTAGAGATAGTGGGTCTACATCACCTTATTTATATGGTTTGGTGGCGGAAGTTACTTGTAGGCATATATTATGAATGTATACAACATTATTTACTTTAGTGTTAACTATAGTATTTATTGATAAGAATTATTAACTAATTTTAAATTTAGATTTATTAAACAATCATATAGTTAACCAAAATTATTATTATTTATTTTAATAATTAATTAATGTAATTTTATTTTATTTTATTTTTTATTTCTATGAAAAAAATATTAATTATAATATTATAGGATTATCTTGAAAGTATGGTGTGTTGAGGGCTCTAGCAATCTTTTCCTCCGTTGACTAGTTACATTCTATGTTTCGTCTATGAGGGGGTCCTAGCACCACGACCCCTTCTTCCTCTCTACGTTAGTCGGCCTGGCTGGTTGGTGCTTCCTAGGTGTTGGCGTTGCTTGTTGTTGTCGTCGGGGGGTTGACGTCCTCCTTTTTCCATGCTCCCCTCTGGTGCGGTATCGACCTCGGGTCTTATGTCTTTGTCGGTGGTGCTCGAATGCTTGTGGGGAGTTGAGGGGGCATTCCCTGCCTTTGTCACATGCCTTGTTTCGTGCCTTTTTGACTTTTCTATTATGCTTGCCTCGTCGACATTTCTCTATGGTCGTTTCTCGCTGGGGATGTCCTGGGGTTTTCGCTTGGGTGCCGTCTTATTTTTTATTTGTTGGGGGGCTGTTGCAGCCCATTTTTCTTAAGGATTATTCGGCAGCCTGTGCCCAACCCATGGCTAGTATGTTGGCCAACATTTGCTGGTGTTTACTCGCTTGTTTTTGTTTGCACTCAAAAGGTTCTTTTTTCTTCTTCTGGTTTTTCGGTTGCCCTTTTTTGTGTATTCTTTTGGTGGGCTTGCATCCTGTGGACTTTTCGCCCAGTTGCCATGTTGTAAGGCAGATACTCGAATGCGTGCAACATATTAGAAAATGAAAACTTTGTTCCTATTTCTGATGAATAAATTTACGAGTCCCTTTTCCGAGGAAAAAGATATTATAGGATTATTTTGATATCATATTCGCTATTTATTATTTATAGAGACATAAATATATACATATTTTATTGTTATCTTAAGTTTACGTTTATTAAGTAATTATATACAAAAAAAATTAAAAAGTAAAGACTTAAGCCCATAGGGCTTTGGATTGACGGTGAATGAGTATTTTGTTTAGGGACTCCATGTGAAAAATTCACGAGTTCAAATCCCTCGTGGGTGTTTACCCCACAAAAATAAATAATAACAATAAGAAGCAAAGACTTACATATCATACCTAGGAATTAAAACAACGCGAATAAAATAACATTGATTTTTTTTTATAATATTATAACTTGCATTGGTTAATAGTCGAATCAAATCCTATAGTCTTGCTTTTCAAGAAACTAATAAATTGAGATGCCTACACATTTACAATTTTACTCTTACATAACTAAAAGTGAGAAGTAACTCTTGGTAAGCATATTTATTTACATATTATTCCTATCAATTTTTTATTTTTTATTTTTTAATTCAACACCTTGACTTTTTAAGAAGATAACTGCTTCCATGAGTGAATTAGTGATTTCTCCCATTTTCCATTACCTTCATTTCTCATCTTAAATATCTCATTCAATTTATGATTGGATTCCACCGTTCATTTTTCTAGCATGGCATTTAATTCTATAATATTAACCTTTTTTTTATAATCCCGGAGCAATTCAAACCTCCGAGATATTATAATTTGGTTATTACTTTTGTAGCCGAGTTTGACACGGTGTGGGCAGCTGGTGAAGAAGGGAATCAACAGTTAAATAAGATAAAATTATGGTCATTACTTTTGTATCTGAGTTTGACAAGGTGTGGGCAGTTGGGTGAAGAAAGGAATCAACAATTGAAAGAATGTGTGACGAAAACTCCATCTGGCAGCGTTTGATCTATTTTTGAATATGTTTTGTAATGATGGATGCACTTGATGCTCTTTTGAACAGGAGTTTTATCTGTAAATTTAGCGGGAAAAGCCATGCAAATTTTTATCAATAAATTTGAAAGGAAAAAACATGTAGAGTTTAATTCCAAAAAAAGTTCAATCATTTGTGCTTTGCTAATCCTCGCGTCTTCCATAAATGTAGACTGTAGGACTCGTCCTTTTGAAACATGTAGGGCTCATCCAACCCCTCTAAATTTTGTGTGGTTAGAAGGGCATGAGACATGCATACCCGCAAGGCTTACCTTATGTTGATCCAAATGGATTATTCTTGGTTTACGTTATATGGGTCCACATGGGTGATTCCTTTTAAGGTTGTAAGGGCAACCTTCTCTCTACCCTCTCTATTTGTGTGTATTGTAAATACGCGTTATTATATGCCTTGTTTTCCAAAATTTTCAATGTAAATTTTGGTAAAAGTTATAAAATATAGTAATTTTAAGGCCTTTTCTATAACAAAGCTACCCCAGTTAGTGGTCAGGAATGGCAGAAGACGAACCAAAATTGAACATCTCCTTTGGCATTGTAAAATTTTGTGATCATAATGCACAATTAAATCTACAAATATTAAATATCCATTGGGAAGAATAGAATAGAAAATATTTTATTAAACGTCCGCAAAGCCATATGGTCAACGAGACAAAGAGTTTACAGTTTTAGGAGGCTATATATCATCTTGCACTTTCATAAGGCCACAAAAATTGTATAGAATAACCATCTATTTAATGAAAAAACAATTCTCCCTTCTACCACATTGTTTTTCCTTTAGCTAAACTCATTTACTACATATATTTAGCTCCTAATATAGCGATTCAAAACATGAAAATATTTTCATACTCTCGTTTCGTGTTCATCATACTTGTCTCACAGACCACATTTCATGTCACTCGTATTCTACAATTCCATTGTTGATTCCTTCATTCTCGAGAACTTACAACTCGTCCATGGATTTGGTTTTAGTGCCACTGTAGAACTGTACATGTATCTTTTGACAAATGTATGATTCCGCCAAGTTTTTATACAACATCACCAAAATCGTTGACCAATTTCCAAAGGTACAGTGGCCTTGTACAAGTGGCTCCATCTTGTTAGCCATTTTTAGAAGAACCTTTAATTACATGTTACACTTTGATATTAAATGTTTGTGTTGCAATCATTTCAAAATCCTATAATTCTCATGGTTACAGTTGATATCTTCTTGTTGCATCAAAATCATTTCAAAATCCTTCTTTAATTTCCAATTCACGGATTGGGGTTTTCCCTTTTTTCATACTGCATTGTTGAAAGATTAGTGGTCCAAATTATTTGAAGCAAGAAGAAAGGTTTAGACCTATGAGGCTATAAATCAAGGAGTGATTAATTGGTCCTTTTAGCTGCACTGAAAATATCAAGTTTTCCTCTTTATGGAGGTAGAAAATGTGAAAACTGACAAGAATACATCCCAATGTTGCACGAAGCGGGAGCGAAGTGGAAGCGTTTTTTGGAAGCAGGGACGCCAAAGCGTCATTTTCCAAAAATCTAGGAAGCGAAGCGTCTGCTATATATATATATATATATATGTCTATATTTATATTTTGCATTTATACTAAAAAAAACATCCCAAATAGCAAATTAATTGTAGAAGACATGAAAACATGCATATTTTTGCATAAATCAAGATAGATATGGCATCTATGATTCCATTGTAGTTACTAGTATGTACAACAATCATCTATATTCTAGCTATTACAAACATACATCAAATTTTTAAGCATATTATAAAACATAAAACATTTAAGCATATTATAAAACATAAAACATAGAGCATATTATGATTTATCTAGCAAGTGAGCAACTGTCAACATTTGTCATGTCCAAAATTCAAATAATAATGTTTACAAAATATGTCACTTGGTCACCGCCAAGCCAAAAAGGTTCAAAATTCAAATTCACAAGTCTACAAGTCTAATGAGTAATCTATGACAAAAAGTAGTAGATTGTGAATATATCTACTAATCTCTCCTCCTTCCACCACAAATAGAACGTGGTGGCGGGCCTCCACGTGGTGGCAATGAAGAAGATGGTGCCTGTGGAAGTCGTGGCACTGAAACTGATGAAGAAGAACCCCCTGCTGCTGGTGTTGAACCATGGAACCTAGGAACAAGGGACCAGATGGGGGTGGGGGTGGCATATCAACACGATCATCATCATCTTGGAATCGCTCAAAAAATTCATGCAAAAAAAAAACACTAGTTAACAAAAAATTAAAAACATGAATTAGAGAAATGCTTTATAAGGGAAAATTGGAAAATTCATACCACAATGGACAT